>QRFJ01003410.1:0-26482 GCA_006176705.1 Cocos nucifera | reverse complement strand
AAGATACTACAGCAAGAGCAATATGGCCCTCTGACCTTTATTTTGCCAAAATTATTTTCCACAGATAAGTCTTTTCTATTCCTCCATGGCCATAAATGAAGAAAAGCTTGCTTTCTTTCGTCATTGCTGATCTGACAACTACTTTAAATATTTTAAGCTAGTCTGTATTTAAGCCACTATAAAACTTTTTGAATTCTATCTGAAGCTCTTTTCTATTATAATTTGTCTCCTCACTAAGAAGTATGTTGTTTAATTCTTGTAATAATGATGCATTTGGTAATGGAATGCCTCCATAATCTCTTAACGATTTACCTAACCTTTGCAGTATTCATTCAATCTCAAACAATGCATAGCTCTGTATCTATTCTTCACTTAGATGAAGCTGTGGCTGATCTAACTTTTTTCTTTGTATATATAACACATCTTCTAATAATATTTTTTAATTAAAAGTCCAAAGTTCTTTGGGGTTAGTAACTTCACAGTAAAGCAGTAGCGTTGCAAAAAGTTCTCGCAATTGATGATCAGATCCCTAAAGAGATGCCTTTTGTAAACAATCATGCCATTCTTTATCATCATCAAGCAATCCAAAAGCGTAGCAAGCTGTCTTGAATGTTGGGTAGAGGACTCCGTTTACTGTTCGAATATTTTCAAAGCATGTGGAACCCTTAACAATATTCAGTAACATCCTTAAATAATAACATTCGCTACTTGTAGGATGGGCGTAGAATATTCTATCCACACTTCTGCTAGACTTCTTTTCTTCCACTCTAGAATATCTTTGTGCCATACCCATTTTGTGGGAAACTCAACATAAGTTAGTTCTCTAGCTTCTTCATGTTGCTCGTTTGCCTTCATCCATTTCATGAACATTATTCTATCAACTCTTGGTTTTCTCAGTACATTTTCTAAATTTATAGTATCGAAAAATACTATTGTTTGTTCATCTGGAAGATGAAAATTCAGTCTCTCAACTGAAGGGTCTCTATAATTGATGGCAAATTCAAAAATTCTCGAACAGGCCTCTAATGTTGAAATGTATCTACAGTCCAAATAAGCTTTAATCTCATCAACCTCGATGGTTCTACTTGCAGATACATGCACACTGTCGGTATTTATTTTTTCAATGACTGCACTAACTCTATCATGACCTTTATTTATGCACTTAAATAAGTATTTAATTGACTGTGAATGATTACAAAATTCAATATTTATGTGTGCCTGATACTTTATTAAGAGCTTTCTATTGCAAGGCACCACATAAGCATTGTCCAGTTCGACTATATTTTTTATCATGGCGTTGCCATTGTTTCTCCTTCTATATATTAGAAAGCCTTCTTCATCCAATATAGTTTGGTTGTTGTATTTTTTTGGAAAATGTTTGATGCAACAGTTGTCAACCATACATGGAGAAGATAATCTACTTTTACCAAATGGACCATGCATCATGTATGTTTGAACAGCAAAATAACCTTCGGGATCTTCAATTTTATTCGATATTTCTGCACTGATTATTTATCAATGTGCGAAGGATCTGCATGCTTGTCATCAAGATGCAGGAAAACTAACATGTGTGCATGAGGGAGACCACATTTTTGAAACTCGATTGTATAGATAACTGTATGTTTGTAACGACAAACGGTCAACATTATGGCTCAAATAACCATGCTACTAACAATAATATATGTGCTATAAGAAATAGAATTTTTTTTTTAAGTATGAAAGGAACTTACTTGCAATAGTATGGCCAAAGTATTTTTTCTTTCTTATGTCAGACAGTAGTTCCAGAAGTTTGAGGTGAAACACGCGATTCACTGCATTAGCTCTGTCTTTTAGTTTTTGGTATGAATCAATCTCATCCATAAATTTTTGTATTTCTGGCCATTCTAGGTTGCAAGTAAAAGTGATAAAAATATCTAGATAGCCAATCCATCTACAAATTGCTATTGCATCTTGGTAGTTTTGTACCTTGTATCATGGACTCCCAATATAGGATGATGGAAGGATAATTATTTTTTCAATAGAATGTGCCATTGTGTTCCTGCATGAAATGACGTCTTGCACTCTTTTGAATAGATCAGATCGTAGTATTGCTTGGTTTTCTCTTATCCAACGAAATCTTTGTTCTTCAATTGCAGTGTAAGTATCAACTATGAATTGTTGGAAAAGACAGCCATCCCTTAACAATAGGTCTGATTCATCGATACACCGTTGTAGTTGGTAAGCATAGTATTGTCTCATGGTCAGCATTTTTCTTTTATGGGTTTTGCTGTTGGGATGAATCCTATGTTTGATGCCCGTTCTATATCCATCCTCACCATAAGATAATAGTAAGGGGTATTGCATTGCATGAAAGTTGGGTGTAATTCAGTAATTCTTTGAAGCCCCCTTATCTTATGCTTGATTATTATGTCTCTTCTCCTATTTTTCTTGTCAAAATTACCAACTATCAATGCAGCTACTTCAGAGCAAGTTGGTAGGTTATATCGATGATTTTCAGTCTTGCGATCGATTATGAGTCATAACCATAGCTCTATGTTATTTTTTCTAGCAAAACCATTTTTTGCCATTCTAAATGACTATATCAGAACATTATTAGCATTTAACATATCCATTAATTGCTATACTATGGTTGGATCCAAATATGAGCCCTGCGTTTGTTTCTCAATAACTGATATCATATTTTTAACTTCATGCTCAGTATCATATATATATAGCTGTGCAAACTGTGGATGTAATAACGATCCAATTTTATGATAATTCTATCCATTGATTTAGAATACATATGGCCCACTACCATCATTAATTCTTTGATTAATAGGCCGCCCATTGATGTGAAGGAAAACAATGAATTATAGGATCTAATATTATCTCGAAACACTTTTGATTGACTCTCCCCTCTATAATCCATCAAAGTCTTCAACAGTGGAGATGGTTCTTTAAGCAAAGGCAGTTGCACTTTTCCTGTTTGGCAACATATGCTAAATTTTGGATTCTTGTTGGTGCATGACCTATTTTGCCTCTCTTCATACTAGACTTTGGCTCTACAATACTTACATATGCATGTTGGTCCTCCAAAGTCATATATTTTCATTATACAACCTATGGGTCAATAAATTTTATAGAAACAATTTATTAGATTTTATGTAGTTTAAAAAAAAAGTATATTACATACGTTATAAACTAATTTACATTTACTATAAGAAAATTATCGGCCAAAGTGTTTTATTTTTGGGTCATTCTTTTTTGTATAAGAATTTTTTTGCGACGTCCCGGGCAATACGGGCTATTTTATCTTTGCATGGCAATGTACTGTGGAAATTGTAAACTGAATGGTTGCCTAGTTGTCGTAATCTTTTTTATGAAAGAATAAATTTTTGATGCTACCGAGCAGTGCGAGCTGTCCTCTATATTGTGTAAAAATTCAGCTGATGATGCCACTATGAGATTACCAGTCGATGATATGGTGGGTGAATGCTCAACATGAACACACTTGTTCTTGGATACATCAGGGCGGAGCGAATTGACATCTCGCAATCATTTTGTACCAGAAGTAGTTGACATTGTTTCACAACTTAATGGGGCCAGTGCTTCATCGAAAGATTTGATGGAGCAGTTGCTCTCTATTATAGCATAATCTTTTGCTGCTATAATAATATATAAATAATAAAATAATATTCATTCAAATTTTTAGGATCATTTCATATTCTTAACTACCTATATAAATATACTTTAATTATAAGAATATATAAAAATAGGATTCAATATAGTTGTTTATTCATTTAAGGCTTTAATTTAATACTTGAAAGGTTATTAGGTAGTAAGAATACAGACTTGATTATATAAATTCTAAAAATTAAGGCAACCATTTTTTGTAAGAGTTTAATAAAACACTTATAGAATTATTTTTTAAAAAAATTAAAAAGTCTATTCAATACAAACAGTGGAAGCAAATTCTTTATACAACATGCCAATATTTATTATAGCGATAAATAGTTTCAACAAACAAAACAAACATAACAGTAAATGAAAAAAATGTAAATGATTAAGAAAAAATAAGGAGCAATATATGGTGATAATGAAGAGGACCCTTACCTCTATTAACGATAATTTATCCTCCGAATCTCGATATGCACCTTGATTTATAAAGGTATTGGTTCGAAGATCTCGTATTCGAAAATTATTCTCCTATAGAATTAGCCAAAAATCCTAATTATTATAATAAAATAATAAAAATATAAAATATTTTATTTAAATCTCTCATGAGTCACCAAGGTCTACTCCAAGTGTCCTAGTTTTAAAATAAATAATTAAATAATTTATCTCCTAAAAAGTAATTAAATAATTTAAATTTTTTTGTGGATACAGATTATTGACATAATGAAATATTATCCAACCATGAAAAAAATTATTTCTCCTATTATTCTATATATATATATACTAATTTAAATATTTTATTTTATTTTATTTATTATTTATTATTTATTTTTTCTTATTTTTAAGCATTAAATTATATATATACACTAATTTAAATATTTTAAATATTTTATTTTATTTTATTTATTTTTTATTTTTTATTTTTAAGCATTAAATTTAATATATATATATACTAATTTAAATATTTTATTTTTTTCTTATTTTTAAGCATTAAATATTTTTTCTTATTTTTAAAAGTTAAATTTAATATATACACACACACACTAATTTAAATATTTTATTTTATTTATTTTTACTTATTTTTAAGCAAAAAATTTAATATATATATATATTAAATTTAATGCTTTATATTAAATTTAATGTTTAAAAATATGAACAAAATAAAAAATAAAATAAAATAAAATAAAATATTTAAATGTATGCAGATTATTGGACATAATGAAATATTATCCAACCATGAAAAAAATCATTTCTCCTATTATTTTATATATATATTATTTTATTTTATTTATTTTTATTTTTTTTATTTTCTCTTATTTTTAAGCATTAAATTATATATATACTAATTTAAATATTTTATTTTATTTATTTTTTTATTTTTAAGCATTAAATTATATATATACTAATTTAAATATTTAAATATTTTATTTTATTTATTTATTATTTATTATTTATTTATTTATTTTATTTTATTTTTTCTTATGAAGTAGATGAAAAATTAGAAAATAACTACAAAATTGCCAACTTGAAAGAGGTAATTACATAATGGACTACTTTCTCTCAAACATAATGTAATTTACAACTGTACTTCATTATTTTCTTTGTTACAAGACGTGGTACATGACTCAAGCGATAATGATATCAGAGAAGTACAGTCATCGCCATCCCTAAATCATTCTCGATCCTATAAAAAGAAAAGAATACTATCAAAGACTATACCAGAAAAGCATGAACCAGAAATAGATATGGCAGAATCAGAAATTGCCAATGAAGATGTGACATAATAACCCCTAAGAAGAAATGAAAGCTTGAAATTATTGATGAAGACTGATAAAATCATTTTTTGTTATGTTAAATTATTTATTATATTTTAGTCCACTTTATACCAACTACATATCTTACTCTTTATTTTATATTTTTTTAAAATAGTTTATAATAAAAAATAGTTTCTTTTGAAAAAAAAATTATTGGAAATATATTCCAAAGCAAATCATCAGTCCATTGACGGTTGTGCTACTTATTATACTTATATATGAATTATCAAATAATAAAAGTTATTTTGATATTTTTCATCATAAATTATGTTGTCTTCTAATTAACTCCTGTGTTATGATGAAGTCCTTAGGACTATCTAGATTTGATAAAGGAGAATTTGTCATTTAGTCCTTAAATTGTTCACGATCAAAAGATACATTGTTATTTATAATGATAATGTTTATCGAGTATAGGTCGTTGTATGTCATATAGGTTGGTTGTCCTCATAACCAAAGAGTGTTGAGACATTGACATGACATGCAAGTGAGATATATTGGTACATCTATACTGAACATGACCAACTTCGAAGCTTTTCTTCTATCAAGATTAGCCCCAAAGAATATGGATATAAGTGTCCCTTAGATCTGAGACCACCATAGTAACTTGCAAGCAACTCACTGTACCTAGGTACCGGACTATCTGAATTTTTAATTCAGTGACGGAAGGCTACTGGGTGCAGTTAAGTACTTGGCTTATCGGTGTGTGAGTTAAGATGGGATTGATCCCTCTAAGTGTTGGAGCAAGTGCATCGCTGTATTTCAATTTAGCAAATCCTCAATCGAGGTAGTTCATATGATGGATGCTAAAGTTTGAAATACAATATGGATGAATTTTAGGATTGATAGTAAATCCTAGATCGTTCTTTTGAGTATGGTGATCAAGGGGATGAATTATAGGTAACCATATTCCATAAGTTCGTCATTATTGCGTGCGACTTTTCGATCTATCCGAATGTCGGATACCATTGCTAGATGGTCACATCGATTGGTACAGTAAATTGATTTCTATGCTATCGGCTTAGAATTCGAACCTATGGGGTCACACATATAAGGAGTTCCTATCTGATCTGATGGCTGATCATGAGTCTTGATGACCTAGGACACTATGGTCAAGAGTTCCATTGGACTGAAACTTTATGACAAAGAGTCCCATTGGATTGGGACTTTAAGTCCTACTCATTTAGAACTCTCTGATCAGGAGTTTCACTGGTCTGGGACTCTAAGATCGCAAGTTTCATTTATTTGGGACACTGGGTTCAAGAGTCCCACTGGATTGGAACTCTTCAGGAGTTTTATGTTGATGGGACTCTATTGCCCGATAACCCATCCGATTTGGATTGATATATTTTTGAAGGATTAATTAGTAATTTAATTATTGATTAGCTCAATTTGATTGAGTGATGAGGATTCGATCAAGTCCAATTGATTTTGATTCGATTGGGTTTGACTGGATCAAGTCATGAGATGATCTAATCGCTATGGGAGTTTTGATCCTGATTTGATCAAGATCTGAATCTAATTAATTTCTAATTTAATTAAAAATTTATTAGATTAGGCTAAGCCTAATTTGATTAGGTTTAACCTTGTCTAATTGGGTCTAGATTAATTGGTTTGGTTGAAACCAATTAGGATCAAGTCAAATGAAGTTTGAATTTAAACTCTCCCATGTGCCCACCATTTTTGACTTTTCCACTTTTATTCCATATCCAAAATTTTTTGTACGTAACTTTTTTCTCACCCAGAAGGTTTCTACGCCCCCTCTCTTATCTGCTTTTGACCTAGTCAAGGGTTGGACCGATTCAAAGTAAGTTAAATTTTGAATTCAACTCAGTTTGTTGGAGGTTGGAATCAATCCAACTTTATCTGCTTCCCACGCCCTTTCTTTTGTTTGTCGAATATTTTTGGAGAAATAAAAATATGTGCATGCAGAAAAAGAGTCATTCTGCGTGTTAAACACATAGGAGAAGGCGTTGGATAAAGATAAGAGGCTCATTTAATTTTTGAAATCAAGTGAGTGGTTAAAACTTTCCAACCACTCGACCCTTATCTTTTTTAATACGCTTTTCCCATGGTATTCACGTTAATAAATTATAAAAATTTGTGTGCATGTATAAGAAGGGGTTAGCATTATGTGGTAAAAATTTTAGATTGATCGGATATTAGTTTTTAATAAAAAAAAAAAATCTTGGAGTAAAGATGAGTAGGATCCTACAGCACTTTACTTTTCCCTCATGCCTCTCTTATCTTTTGATTTTCACCTCTAAGAATACCTATTTTTTAGATATGATCTAAATAGAGTTTATAGATCTAAAAGTCATCTTTCCACAAAAATTTATTTCATGAAAAAACTCCACACAGAGAGAGCGTGATAGGATTTTTAGTATGTCAGGATTTTTGGGCCGAGTGAAATCCTAGTTTTGGAAATCTGGGTTCGGATGGAGAGATCGAGTGCTGTGAGCATCATATCGCCACCAAATTTAAAATACCTTTTCATCATCCTCCAATATTTATGTTCTAATTTTTTGAAGTATTTGAAAAATCAAAAAGTACATGATTGATCGGATCGATTGTGATCAGCCATTGAAGGCCTCGACGAGAATCTAATACTCCGAGGAGCTCCGTGTGGACTATCCATAGAGACCGAACGAGTGTGCGACTATAGTATAATACCACATCTTCTTTCAATGGATTCAGATCATGGAGATCAGTTATCCGTGAAAAGATATCGAATTTTAAACTCGTATTGGTCAGTAGATTAAATGCATTTTATTTTTCTATCACATATTAGCATACTTAGATCCTGAGTAGAATTCATTTGATATGATCAATATATACATAGTATTAATTTTAGATTAATATTTATTTTTACTATTATTTTATTTAAAAAAATTTCGAAAATGTATGCTTAAATTTTATGTGATTTTCTTCAAAAATTACGTATGATTCATTTCCCAGAAAGCTAAAAGTATTTGAAGTGCAAAAAATATTTAAAATATATTTTTTATATATTCAATCCGAGAAGATTTTCGATTAAAATATATATAAAATAATGTTTTATAGAAAAGTATTATGTTGCCAGCTCATCAAAACTTCCTAATATGCCAAGTTTTTTTATTTATCACCATCTGTTTTCTTCTCCATCGTCTCACTTTCAATCCAACCTCGCCCGCCTCTTCACCGCTCGCCCTACCGTGGAGCCCATAATGGCCGTCAACCCCACCAACGCCGCCCTCATCCGCCCCACCCTCGATCAATCCGCCGCCGACGGCCGCCCCGTCCGCCGCCTCCTCTACCCATTCCCTTCCGTCGGCCTCCCCCCGTGTCGAGAACCTCGCCATGGCCACCGCCAACCCCTCTGAGGTCTGGCGCGTCTACGAGGCCGTCGACCTGGCCCAAGACGCCCACGACCAGCTCCTCCCCATCACCGCCTCGACGCCGTCGTTGCCGACATCCCCTTCTAATGGACCACCACCATCGCCGCCGACCTCGGCATCCACCGCATCACCTTCCACGCCGTCGGCGTCTTTCCCCAGTTAGCCATAAACAACCTTAACAAGATCCGATCCAAGATTCGAGAACTCGAGAATGGAATCGAACCGATCGATCGCGGTCCCTGACTTCCCGAGCCCAGTCCACCGATCAAGATCCCTAAGTCGGAGCTGCCGGGGTTCCTCCGCTCGCCGGACCACCTCACGAAGACGCGGAACCGGTTGAAGGAGGCGCAGCTGGGGAGCTATGGCGTGGTGGTGAACACCTGTTCCTTACTCCACTGCCATCGGCCGCCGCTGTTGGTCCACCGACTGTGGAGCCATGCCTTACCGGAGCACGATCCACCGGCCACCAGCCTGTCCCCTGTTTCAGCCAGAAAGAAAGAAGAAAAGAAAGAAAGAAGGAGAAACGAAAAGAAAGGAAAAAAGGAAAAAAAAAAAAAAAGAAAAAAAAAAGAAAAAAAAAGAAAAAAAAAAGAAAAAAAAGAGGAAAGGATAGGAAAAGAAAATAAAAGAAAAGAAGGAGAGAAAAAGAAGGGAAGAGAGAGAGTTTTTTTTTAAAAAAAATTATTTTTTTAAAAAACTAGGGCATTTGAAGTGGGTCGAAAATTATTGTTGGAATAATGCCTATATCTGAAATCAGAATCGAATCAGTGCAGCAATAAGTGGAACAACCTTCTTCGTAATTACAAAAAGGTCTGTAACTATGAGGTTCATACCATAATTTTCGTTGCCGATAGTGCTGCTGGAGATCGGCCCTTCTATTGGACTACGGAGCGGCATGAGTGAAATTCAAAATGTAAGAGCATGTAAATAAGGTCAAGCCAAGGATGGATGATCGGGATGGAAGATGTTGGCGATGATAGGAAGGAGGTCGGACAGAAGGCAAGGGAGGAGAAAGGAGAGGCAGTGATGGCATCGGAGGCGTCGAGGGGTGTGATCGAGATTGACAGGAGGCAAGGAAGGAGAAAGGAGAGGCAGTGGTGGCATCGGAGGCGTCGAGGGGTGTGATTGAGATTGACGTTTATCGAGAAAAAAGGAGAGTCGTGGTGGGACGGTTGGAAAATATTATTAACAATACTTTCTAAAATCCTGTCCCTTCCTTGAGGGGCCGGGCGAGGGGAGATGGTTAGGATGGGAGATGTTGGCGGCGGCAAGAAGAAAATCGAGCAAGAGGCAAGGGAGGAGAAAGGAGGGGTAGTGGTGGCGATGGAGGCAGCGATACCGATAGGATCATCGAGGGGTACAATCGAGATCGATATTTATCGAAAGAGAAGTGGAGTGATAGGATGCCAAGGGGTGGGCCGGCACCAGTAGGCAAAGGGATGGGCCGGCATTGACAGGCACGAAGAAGGTATGAGAAGAAGAAAGAAAGTGGGGTACGATCGGAAGAGCCATGATAGGGCAACAGATGGTGGGGTGGCACCGACGGATGAAAAATCATGGGTGTGTATATATATTTACCTATATATATATATATATGTATATATGTATATGTATGTATGTGTATGTATATATGTATGTATGTGTGTGTATATATATATGTATGTATGTATATATCCATGTATATGCATGTGTATGTATATATATATGTATATGTATATGTATATGCATGTATATATATATATATATATGCACATGCATACACATACACATACTGTATGCGTGTATATGTATGTGTATGCATATGCATAATATATATATATATATTGAAACTAATAATCCCTCTGGAAGACTGGATCTCTCTCTCTGGAACCCGTCTTCCCTCTGTCTCTCCCTCTCTGGATTTCTTGCCGGAATCCGTCCCTCCCTTCCTCTCGATCTCTCGCCGACTCGCCGGACCCCCTCCCTCCCCCCCTCTCTCTCTCTCTCAATCTCTTGCCGGACCCGGACCCGTACCCGGACCCCCTCCCTCCGTCTCTCGATCTCTTGCCGACTCGCCGAACCCCTCCCTCCCCCCCCCTCTCTCTCTCGATCTCTCTCAATCTCTCGCCGGACCCGGACCCGGACCCGGACCCGGACACGGACGCCCTTTTCCCTCTCTCTCCCTCTCTCGATCTCCCGCCGGACCCCTCCCTCTCTCTCTCTCTCCCTCTCTCGATCTCTCGCCGACTCGCCGGACCCCTCCCTCCCCCTCTCTCTCTCTGTCTCGATCTCTCTCAATCTCTCGCCGGGCCCGGACCCGGACCCCCTTTCTCCCTCTCTCTCCCTCTCTCGATCTCTCGCCGGACCCCCTCTCACTCTCTCGATCTCTCGCCGACTCGCCGGACCTCCTCCCTCCCTCCCTCCCTCTCTCTCTCTCTCGCCAGACCCCCTCTCTCGATCGATCTCTCGCCAGACCCTCTCAATATCTCGCCGGACCGGACCCCGTCTCTTCCTCTCTCTCTCGATCTCTTGCCAGACCCCTTTCCTCTCTCTCCCTCTCGATCGCAGGCTAGCGACGGACCCACTCC
Source organism: Cocos nucifera (assembly GCA_006176705.1). Taxonomy (NCBI): domain Eukaryota; kingdom Viridiplantae; phylum Streptophyta; class Magnoliopsida; order Arecales; family Arecaceae; genus Cocos; species Cocos nucifera. The sequence continues at coordinate 15,073 of QRFJ01003410.1, read as the reverse complement.
CTCTCTCGGCCTCCCTCTCTCAGTTTCGGATTCCGGAACGGATACCCGGAATTCATTAGGATCCGGTCTGGTACTTCAAGTGCAGATCTGTCAGGTATTCGAATTCGGATCGGGTCCAATAACTAAAATCAGATCCCTGAATATCGACTCGATTTGAGACCGTGGGTCCCCAGTTCGAGCCTTCTCTCATAGCTCCGGAGGATGAGACCCAGTTGCACACCGGGTCATCACGAAGGGTCGCGCTCTTGCTTCAAGCAATTCTTTCTCATCCCGTAGAGGCAGCCCCAGTGTTCCTCAACCATCGATAAACAAGCTAAATCAGGCTAAACACAAACATTATCGATCGGATTGATTTTCCACGATTGACAAAATCACGAGGCATGGACAAGTCCAGTGCCTTGGAGTACATCAATCAAATGTTTCCTACTGGTCTGGTTTCTTTCCTTTTACTTGGAACAATTAATTTTCACTTCTGTTGGGCTGACATTCCAAATATCGAATTACTTATTCATATTCTTTATGTTCTTATTTTTTGCTGTTTATGCATTCATAAATGTAAGCTAACTTAAGGCTGTTCAGTTTGATTCCTCTGTTATTTTGCAAGTTACTACTAGAAAATTGCACCTACTAAGAATTCAAAATTTTCAAATAACACACCAAGTGTCAGTGACAAAAATACGGGCTTGGGAAGCTAGAAATGTTGATATGGAAATTGGCGTTATCAAGATTTGGTGTAAGACTATATAAAAGTCGATCCAAGCTACGTTTCAGTAGACTTTCTTTGGGAGTTTGAAACATTAGAGAGTTTGATACCTTAGGTTATATTTTGTAGACTGAAAAGTTTCCTAGTTACCAACTTATAAGTAAAAGTGACTTCATAGGTGGCCTTGTAATACACTACATTCATGTAATATCTTGATACCAAGTACTGATGACCGAACCAACTGCTATACCATTGGTTTTTCTGGTTCTTTTTCTGCAAATCTTTCATATCCCACTTTCCTCCCTTTTTTTTTTGTCCTTCCACACAAATTCAAGCTGCCTTTCATCAAAGCTCTAATTGGAGCCAAGAGTTTGACCATCTCATGTGGGCATCATGGTGACCTGCAGTTATGTTTTTGAAAGTCAAGTTTGATGGACATGGGATGCCGTGAAGTATGAGATGCCATAAAATGATCCGTTTTGGTATTTGATATCTATCATTACTAAATAGTAGAGATACTAATGAAGGTATATGTAATAGAGTTGGAACTGGCTGGATGTAGTGAGGTGCTTTTTGATTATTGTATAAGTGATATTTAGCTTGGAAACTCAATCTCTCTCGACATTGACTGATACCTTCTTGAAGAAATTATATTCCATAACTAATAATTTCTTGATGTCTTTGTTAGAGTCTGCTTGAAACTTAAATCCCTCAATCCTCAAGAAAGCTATTATTGGGGCAATTATGCATAGATGTCAAGTACCTTGTTATTGAGAAAAATGGTCAGTTAGGCTTTCATAACGTATTGAAACTGGGGCACATTATGTATTTTAGTAGGGTAGAACATTAGGAGTCAACTAGCATGAAGAATAATTGAATAATTTCTTCAACAAGAAGTGGCTAAAGAAACTTCTTTGTAGTCCACATAGTGTTAGGTCCTTTTATCTTAGTTCCATCCCTTGTTGCATGCCCATTACATCTTTGGCCAGATGAGAGTTGAATATTATGTATATGTTGTGTGTATTTGATGGTTGGCTGTTGTTGCATTATATAAAGGAGTAACTGATAATAACTATTCAATGCATGCCATTAGTTGAAGAGGAAATATTTTTTGGATGATTGTTATCCAATCAATTGATGAAACATTACTTGGAAGGTCCAGAGCATGTTAAAACTTCAAAAGGTTAGAGTAATATGATTCCATAAGACAACTAAGGTAAAAGAAAGGAATATTAGATAGCTGGTTGTGATCCCATTATCTAAAAAGAATTGTTTGATGAATAGATGTGGTCCCACCTAACGGTAAATTATCAGGATTTTTTTTAAATTTTATTTATGTGAGTTTTATTTGGTGTATAAATTTGTTTTAAGAGGAAGGTGGTTTGAATATTGATGCTTGTGGTAGGGATGGATGTGAGAAGAAGAGTAGGAGATGTGCATCCTACTTGATTGACTCATATACAAGGATAATGGGTGGACAGCAATCTTAAATCATTCCCAACTTGCCATATCTTTTCTTATTTCAAGAGTAAGAGCCTTTTTCCCCTCCCTGTCCTTTTGTCACATCCAGCCACGTCAACAATTCATTGTTGAGTGGTGAGAGAGATTGGGCTCGCTTAAGCATGATGATGTATCTTGAACCACAAGTTTTCCTTCAGCAAATTCCTGATGACAATTCCAAGGAAGAGATCAAGGATAACATGTCAATGGAGATGCAGTTATGTTTCATTCGTTCTTGAAGGAAGAGACTGGTGGAGAGATTCTGTTGCCATCATATTGGTTCAGATATGCATTTGTCGAGTTAAAAGAATTAATATCATGTCCCTTTATGTTTATGGCAGTGACTAAGCTAGGGTTTTGGAGATCTAAGGGTTTAGGATGGGAAAGATAGTGCATGTGTTCTATGCCTCGATAGCTGGCTTCCAGATAGCTTTCTTATGTTGAAATTAGCAAATTTAAGGTATCACTGGTGGGTGTCGAGCGAGAATAAGCACAACAGTATTGCATATTGCTGTTTTGTATATGGGTGCTCGACATTTTAGGACACTACCAAGTACCAATAAAAGACCCTAAATGTACCTTTTTCTTGCCCTTATTGTATCTTTATATATTAGATGTGTACACATAATATACATAGTATTAGTGCTTTCGACTTTTCCACACCGAAATGTAAGGTACGCCATCTCCCATATCGGATGCCATCCTGTCATTGTGTCAGTATATCTGGTTCGGCGTCTCTTGCCCAAATGCTTAGTTTGAGTTTTCCTTCAAAACTTTGAAGTTTGAACCAAGTGCCAAAGGGTTTCAGTTTGGTCAAATCAATCCTGATACTAATGTTAATTTTGTCATTTCAACTAGAGCTAGGTTATATCTACCATCTCTTAGTTTCTTAAATGTCCAGAATCATTTTCTCTAGATTAAGATTAGGTTTTGCAAGCATTATGATAATTTGGAAGTATACAAAATTCTAAAACAATTTAGTTGTAAAGCAAAATTTTTAATATATGTTTGGCTACCCTACAGTTCTATTCTTATATTCTATTAATCATATGATAAAATGACTACAGAAAGTAAAAGTAATGTAATTAAGACCCTAAATATGAGCTTTTGGATATTTATTATATATAATTTTTAAAATGGTTGCCAGCATGGTTTCCCCTAAAATGATGCATCTAAACATGCAAAACAAGTATAATATATTCAATATAATCTAAAATGATTTCCAATTCACCTTTTCTTTCTTGTTTTCTTACTTTTCTCTCAATTTTCTAATTCTTTTTTTTTTAAAAATTTTTTTTGTAAATTCTCAAATTAAACTGCCGAACCTGGATCTCTTAATTGACCCTGGCTAAAATTGAAACCAAGCTTCTAAACCTAATAGTGCGCCATTGTTCCGATCACCATAATTACAAGATAGTTAAGATAATTTTATATAATTATTTCCTTATATTTGTAGACTTCAGAACATTTTCTGTACTACGTGTCAAACGAGACACCCTAGTATGATGACCAAAAATGAAAACTGAACCTGTTCAATGAATGGTTTCATGTTTGGAACATTTCCTAAATAGGTGAAGCTATCTCTACATCCCATTTGGATCATTTATACATAGCTGCAAAATGTTTTTCTTCATGTTAGATTATAAATCCTTCCTTGATGGTTCTGGGACATGATTTTTTTTAGACAGATGTCCCAAGAGCTAGAATTACAGTCAACGAGATGGTCGAAAGTCCCAAGAGCTAGAATTACATGTCAATGAGATGGTCATAATATAAAAGTTTGATGTTGGTAATTGCAATGCATAAATTTTATTATCCTCTTCATCTGATGCAAGCCGAAAGCAATTCATACCTTACTTTCTTTGCAGTCTGTTTTCACTTTTCAGCTTGTATTGTTTCCTGCTAGAGAATGAAACCAGAATTTCTTTCTTTGTTTTCAGCGACCAGCAAATTTATGTGGAGTTGCAGTTTTAGCCATGGGAAGTTGCATTCACTTTTCAATTAATGCCGCATCTTAGTAAAATTTATTATTGGGTCTTGTGACATCTACCAGCTGTTGAATTACAGCAGATTGTTCTCTTGTTTGCTTTTTGTTTCCATGAGGTTGTAGCATAACTGTCAAAATCACTTGTTCAATTCAGCACATAACACCAGCGAGAAGAGTTTGGCCTTTAAAATTTCTTCGCTCCTTGAGAATTGACAGCTCGATCTATTATAGCGTACTGAAAAACAATAGCAATGGCAAACATATGATGGAAAAAGAAACACATTCTGTAAGTTTTTGATAATTCCTTGAATGTTCCAATTTACGAGGTTGCCTCACATTCTTGGTCCATAAAACTGGTAATACAAGTAATCTTGAAAAGCAAACTGTGATGAGGTTCACAGGTTCAAACATTGATAGGTGCTCCCCAAGTTTCATGATTCATGAGTCAGGTAATTCTAAGGTAGTTCTCCCACCATCATTCTAAAAAGAAGGCAAGCTTGAAAGATCCTATATAATGTAGTTTACAACTTAATATTTTAGACTACAGAAAATTGCTGTTTTTTTTCCTAGGAAATAGTTGCTACAAAAAGCTGATATCATGAACCATGCCATATGCATTCAGAAGCATCATTATCTGGTGTGGAGCCACTTATGCAAAAGATACAAAGTGAGATTCGTCGTGTGGATGCAGCTATATTGGCAGCTGTTCGCCAACAGGTCTTACCTTCCTCTGTGACATTGTTTATCCTATGTTATTTCTTCTTCACATTATCCTGCAATTCGCCTGTAACTGGTCCTCCTTTCATTGCCCATTGTAACTTGCTGTAAGTGTAATATGTTCACGTTATCCTGCATTTGCCATGTAACTGGTCCTTTCATTGCCCATTGTCACTTGTTATAAGTGTAATGTGTTTCACTATCACATGACCATGCATGCACAGAGTAACTCGGGGACAAAGGCTAAAGAAGATCTTGCTGCTGCAACACGTGCGGTTCAGGTCTTTTTCTCCCCTTCCTTCTATGACTTCCTGCATGAAATATTTATTGTGCAAGCATCGACTGCTGACATGAAGGGGGACTCAGCTGAGTCATCCAAATGTTGACGATATATGTTCCTACTCATCATCATCAGATAACATTTTGTCATTTAATCTGCATAGTTATATTGGTCTTGAAGATATATTTGAGAAAAAGGTCCTTTGAATCTTTTAGGTAGTAAGTGATATCCATTATCTTGTATTTTGAAAATTTTATGTCTCCTGTGCACAGGAACTAATGCACAAGATACATGAGATAAAAACAAAGGCAGAACAAAGTGAAACCATGGTTCAAGAAATTTGTCGTGACATTAAGAAGTTGGACTTCGCAAAGAAGCATATAACAACCACAATTACTGCTCTTCATCGTCTTACCATGCTGGGTTAGTAAATTGCTAGTTATTACTTGATATATTTGACTTTTGAATCACATGTCAACAAGTTAATATGAAATAGTAAAATTATGTTATCGGAGATGGCTTCGTTTTAGCATTCTAAAGCTATCATGTACAAAGATTTTTGGTTTTCTAGTCAAATTCTTGTGCATGGATGTCAGGATTGTAATTTTTTTCATCATAGTATCTATTTAAGTTATCATACCATGATAGATCATTTTTTGTTCTTTTTATCGAAAAAAAGTTGTTGTGAGTAATTAAAGACCGACAAACTCAAAATATTATGATATGCATGTCTCTTTGACTACATAATGTTGCCTATATAGTTGGGATGTTGATAGTTGCGTACCATTGTAGGTGAAATATTTTCTGGAAATAACTTAAGCTGTCTTTGGTTAGTTTAATCTACAACTTTCATGTGTTAAACATTAATATGCAATTAACAGATATATAATATTCTTCACTTATATTAAGTCCCATATTTTCATTTATCATTCTCCTCAGCTTTTATCGATCTTACTTCAGAGTGTTGTTGCACTTCATTATCTTGGAGACAATAGTCTTCTTGTGGAATTCTGGATCCTTTGTTTGGAGTTACTAGTTTCTAAGTTTTGTTCCAAAATATATGTATCTGCTACCTTATAGATCATCAACCATTGCAAGCTTAGGTATTGTATGTTAGTCATTTCCAGTCACTGAATGTTATTCTATGTGCCCTCTTCTTGCTTTATTTCTGCCAAATGGCCATTTATGTAATTCCATTTTGCACTGTTCCATCAATATCTTTCTGCTCATTATTTATTTCTGTAATCTTATTTTTGGTATCTATACTAATAACAATAATATTTAATTTAACACAGGATTGGCTTATTTTCGTGGGTGTTTTGCTTTTTTCCCCTCCCTCTTTCGTGAGAAAGCTTAATTGATATAAGAGGAAAAGATGTGGCATCTTATGCATCAAAGTTATACCAGTGCACTTGGCATTTTTTTTTACTTGCTCTTATGAAATATTTTGAACTTTAGATTAGGCTCGGTTAAGAGTGACCACTGGTGGGAGATGCTGAGATGGTAAGATCATGTTCAATGAAGACTAATTATTGTCTTGTAAGGAACGAGTCTCTAATTTGTGAACGTGGGGTCTAGAAAGTGGAGGGCTTGGTTATGTACTAGTGAAGAAAGGATTTTGAACTTTAGATTAGGCTCGGTTAAGAGTGACCACTGGTGGGAGATGCTGAGATGGTAAGATCATGTTCAATGTGGCATCTTATGCATCAAAGTTATACCAGTGCACTTGGCATTTTTTTTTACTTGCTCTTATGAAATATTTTGAGCTTTAGATTAGGCTCGGTTAAGAGTGACCACTGGTGGGAGATGCTGAGATGGTAAGATCATGTTCAATGAAGACTAATTATTGTCTTGTAAGAAACGAGTCTCTAATTTGTGAACGTGGGGTCTAGAAAGTGGAGGGCTTGGTTATGCACTAGTGAAGAAAGAATTTTCGGGAATTATGCGTTGGCTTGAAGGCAAGACATTTGATAGCTAATGGTAATGGTCGGATTTAATGCTTTGTAATATAAAGCTTACAAAGTAAATGGATTGGTTTTGTTATTTTTAATTATTGCTAACCACTTCAGAGGAAATCTTGAAGGTCTAGAAAATGGATGGTGCGTGCCTAACTCTGTTTGCTATGAAGGACGGATTGGGGGAAGGATGGATGAGGGAGAGGATGGATAGATCTTCTACTCATCCTCCCATATGTTTGGTGAAATATGGAAGGATGGATGGGAACGATTCCCTCATTGTTTAATATGGATGGAATAAAAGGAAGGATGGATGATATTTGTGTGATATTTTTGCTAAACTATCTTTTGATAACAAAGTATTATTATTATCAATTTATAACACTTATTTATACTAAAGAAGTAGAGCAATATATAAAGTTATAATCTTTATAATTTATAACTATATAAAAATATAAATATCTAATTTTGATTTTAATTTAATAAATTAATTATTTATCTATATATTAATTATATAAATAACTAATTAATTTATAGTTTAATTTAAATAGTTAATTAATTTAATATAAATAGTTAACTAAAAATAGTGAATATAAATAAAAAAATAGAAGACAATTCTGATTATTTACTTATAATTGTGGAAATTATGTGCTAAAATTAAAAAATAGTAATAAAACTTAATAGTATGGTGTAAATAGTGTAGGTAAAATAAAAAAATATATAAAAAACATGAATGAAAAGGTGAAGAAGTGTTAGGATGATGTAATCAAGCATGTTTTTCTCCACACAGGTGGAGCCTTTAAATAGAGAAACAAAAAGCAACCTAACAGGACTCTCGCAGCTAACTTGTAACCTAATAGAACTCCATTTACTGAGTTCTAACAAAAATAAAGGTCCCAATAAAATAAAATAAGAAAAATTCTTAAAGTAAATCCTTAAAAAAAATTAGGGTTAGGATTTTTCAATGATGCTTTTTTCTGAAATATGTGTATAAATCATAATTCCCATTATAGGGTTTTGTTAAGAAGTTAATAAGGGATAATTTTATCAATGTGGAAACTTCTCACATGCTCCATCCATCAAATGCAAATTGGTGGGCTTGGATGGATGGGCAATCTCCCCTTTTCATCCATCCCTTCTAAGATTTTTTTTTTGAACCAAATGGTGGATGGGAGCCATCCATCCTTCCAATCATGACCCCAACCAAATATAGGGTAAGTGTTGAAAGGAAAGATTCACTAGCCTTGCACTAATACAGAATAGAGTATACCCATTGCAAGAGTGAATTGTGAAATCTGTTTTGTAAATTGCATCCCCAGAAAAATTGATGTCTTATTTCTTAAATATATAAGAGATTTGACTTTTGAGTCTCTACATTGGTTGGGTTTGCTTTCACTATCTTTGAAATGTAAAAAGTAAAAAATAAAAAATAAAAGTTCAAGGGAAGTGTTTAGTAGTCTACAAAACTATGATGTGGTGGACATGAATGTGTTATGATGTCTAAAGTATGTGTTTAGAATGTATGATATATTGCTGCTCTGCCTTCTTACATGGGCTGCCTAAAAAGTATATCTTGTTTACTCTTATAGAGTATACCCATTGCAAGAGTGAATTGTGAAATCTGTTTTGTAAATTGCATCCCCAGAAAAATTGATGTCTTATTTCTTAAATATATAAGAGATTTGACTTTTGAGTCTCTACATTGGTTGGGTTTGCTTTCACTATCTTTGAAATGTAAAAAGTAAAAAATAAAAAATAAAAGTTCAAGGGAAGTGTTTAGTAGTCTACAAAACTATGATGTGGTGGACATGCATGTGTTATGATGTCTAAAGTATGTGTTTAGAATGTATGACATATTGCTGCTCTGCCTTCTTACATGGACTGCCTAAAAAGTATATCTTATTTACTCTTATACCGAATGTATGGGAAAAGGAATTTGTTGAATGATTTAATAATGCTTGACGTATCCCCAACTACCATCCAAATCACTTGAGTTGATGATTAATTATAAGTATCCGAGATCATTTGGTATGTCATTTATCAGGAAATCTATCCAAGCTTTTAATTTCTTTTTTTGGGAGAAGGTTGGGGGTGGGGGTTGGGGTGGGTTTGCTTGGCTTTTGTGGTTCCATCCGTCCTTGATCATTGATTCGCCTCTTGCAGGACAAGCACATCATCTTGCCCCTCCTTGACCCAACAATCCTCTCTCTCTCTCTCTCTCGTTTTTGACACACCGTTAAAGATTTTGAGGTAGTAAGTGATTGCCTTCTGTGGTTCAAAAATCTTTCTGGAAAATAAAATCTTCTCTACATTCTAGTATGCAGGTTCTCAGTTTTATAGGAATCAGTTACTTATTTTGCATGGGCTCTGATCTCAATTTCCTTTTTTCTCTGTGAATCTTTATTCATGTGCTGGTGACTTTCTGGTATTTAGCCAAGCTTTATATTATGATTTTAATAATATTTGTAGTCATTGTGTTCTTTAATATGGACAATGGAATTGTAGGAGTCACATCAATCAAAGTATTGGAGAATCTATTGAGATGATATGACTATGTAGAATGAAATTTCTAAGGTAGCTTCATAAAGGAAAGGCACCAATCTTTGTTCAAGTTCAGGAAGAGTGGGAAAGCTAAAGGTAACATGGATAAAAGTTGTGACCAGAATGTGGAAAAAATAGACGCCCTTCATATGCATGATTGGTGAATAAGTTTTCACAAAGTCAAGCCCAAATAATTTGGACAAGGGAATGAGGCTTGATGGTAATGTTTCGGGAAGATGGAGGCTTATTTGGGAATACCTTTTTTTTTAAAAAAAAATTCTTTTCCCCATACTGTGTAGTTTATTGCATTATTTAATATTTTGTTCTTCTTGATGTTTGCGGAATGGACTATGCTGAGCTTACCCTAAGTAAAAGGAGAAAACCTTTGGAACAAATAGTATGTATTTAACCTTTGGATGTCTTGGTAATGGTTTATGATCTGTTCAAATTATGGGAACAGCAACAGGATTTTATTAGAAGGCCCAGTTGTGAATAATTCACAATGTAATCTTTGTGCTATGGTTTGACTTTTTGAGGTAGACAAACATATGAATATTTTTCACAACCACTTTATGGTTTTGTTTTCCGACACTTGTATTTCAGATCATTTTGCTGTCAGAGTATCTTTTGTGGTCTCTGTGGTGACATGACATTAATAAAAAGTCATTTACAAATATGTTTACTGAAGATGGAGGACTTCTGTATATGTTCTTATTTCATGTTTTTTTTTTTTTTTTTTTTTTTTGATTTGCAGTCTCGGCTGTTGATCAACTTCAAGTGATGGCCTCAAAACGTCAATATAAGGAGGCTGCTGCACAGCTGGAGGTAACAAAACATCAATAAGCTCATCCAAAATCCAAGTTCAATATTGATGCGATGTACTTCTCTGATAAAACTAGCAAGTTTGCACCCATACAAGATCAACTGACCCTAATTTCTTATCAATCTTTACATTCACTTATATGGTTGAATCAAGCTTGCCAAAGCTTTTGAGCTAAAAGTAAACATTCAAGTATTCGATCATCATGCAAATCTTCCTTTATGTATCATAAAAGCCAAATATGGAAGTGCAGCTTATGCTCCTGTAGAGCTGTTTATTTATGAGAATTAGCTAATTAGTTATCTTAATTGAATAATTGCTTGTTTTGATTGTGCTTGATCTCATTTTATATTGTCAACAGGCTATATAGTGCATCTGTTGTAATTCGGTCTTAACCATCGATTTTAATGCTATGCATCTCAATATATGCTGATTAACTCTGTTGGTTGTTTAATTGCACATTGCCATCTTGGTTCCATGTTTTTCATGCCTTTTTTTCTTTTTGTTTGGCCGGGGGGAGGGGGTTTTGTTATTGGAAAAATGATTGATATTGACTCCACTATAAAAGATTTAAATCAACATCTAAGAATCTGCAGAGTGATGGTTTGGAAACAGAAATCTTTGCATGCTTGATGTTTCAGTTCTGATTTCATCTTTCAGTAATGGCATCTTTTTTGGGCAAGGCAATCTCTTGAGTGCTGATTTTTTGAAAACAAATTTGCAATAAACAGTGATCTGTTTAGGAAGTTCCTGCTAGAGTTGGTTATTCACTTAATCTACCCTTGTCATGGACAACTTAGTTGTACGTCTCATTTATCAGGACAAGTGTCTGGCACATGCTTGTGATGGGTTAGGGTTGTATCTTTTCGGATGAAAGACTGATTGATCTTTTTTCATGACATCAAATGTTGGATTGTGCCTTGCATGGATCTCAAAGCATTCCAATCTCTTTCTTCCATCTGCCTGCACAACTCTCAAAGTGGATGCTGTGCAATCCAATGGTTGACGTCATGAAAGAAGGGGAATCATTCTTTTGCACGAAAGATACAACTGGAACCTGCTAGCGACTCCTCCCATTTCTTACTGGAAATTATTAATAAGATTCCTACTCAGCATGCTGGAATTCTGTGTTTTACAGTTGACATGCATACTTCCTGCATGTGTCCACCTGTGCAAGTGCAGTTTGTAGGTTGGGGTTGTGCAGAAGTCTCACCTCTAGGAGAGTAACAATTTGGTGTACAGCTACGATATCAGAAGAAAACGATCAATAGAATGGAAGGTGGTTGTCTTATAATGTGAGAGGGGGGAAACCAGTGAATTGTCATGTGAAGACTATTATTATATGCAAAGTCTGAATGCATTTTTGCACAGAGAGAAAGGAGTGTTGAGCTAACAGTATTTATCTCACCATGAAAGGCTGCAAGGGAGGTTTTAAGTGTATGGGAACCATGCAAATTAAGGCTTTGGCTTTTCAACAATAGCTTATGTGGATCTTGTATTGTAGAAAGTATAATGTTATCTGTGTAAGCTGGTATCCAACATTGTAGAACAGGCTAAATCACCACACCTGAGGTTGATAATTGCTTATCCAACCCTAAGACCTCTGACTTAATTGGGTGAGGCTATTGCAAAAATAGATCACTAAAAATTAAAGCTTAAAAAAAAAAAAAAAACTTGTTTAATTTTTGTATGACTATTACTAAAACTGTTAAATTGGTTTAAAGTTCAAACTATTAACTCATGCAGGTAGTAAAGTTAAAAAAAAGGAAAAGTGAACAAGGATCATATGTTTCTTTAACGTGTCATTATACATGTTCCCTAGTTATTAAAGTGGATCTGAGTAGAAGGGTTACCTACTAGATTTTATTATTCGTGAGCAAATAAAGTTAATATAATCGCTTGCTTGAATATAATGGTTATGCATGAGCAAATACAATTTACATATGTTTTCATTTATGATGACACGATCATCCAACTGGTTGGAACCATGGAATTAAAATTACTTATTTAATTAAGCTTGAACAAAAAAAAAAATCAAGTGTTAGCTGCATATTTCTTTTGAAATCTAACTTGTTTGTGATCAAGGTTTGTTGGATTGGTATCGAGGCTCTTATTGGCTGGTGATCGATTTGGTAGGGTACAAGTCCGTACGTAGTGTGCCAAAACAGGAAACAGGTAGAGGGAGGCGGAGAGGGAGAAGGATAGGGAAGAAGAGAGAGAGGGAGAGAGGGGGGAAGGAAGAAGGAGAGGGAGGAAGAGAGAGAGAGAGAGAGAGGCCTCCAGACTCAGACTCACCTGAGAGAGAGAGAGAGAGAGAGAGGCCAAGATGTCCCACAACAACTTTGCGAGGGGACAGAGGCTGGAGGAGGAGATAGGTAAGGGAAAGAGGGGAAACGAGGGCTTCACGCGGGCTTGAAGCAGCTTCTAGTTGTTCGAATTTGGTGACAAGGACCGAGAGAGAGACAGAGAGAAGGGAGGCTTGCCTTGAGTGACCGTTTGGTGAAGAGAGAGAGTGGAGGCTCCAAGTGTTGGTGGAGAGAGCCCTCACAAGACCGAGAGGGCAGGTGAGGGCCCATGAGTGGTTAGAATTGGGGGGAGGGTGTGCAAAGGAGGTGAGGTATTTTATAACTTGAACCGACCTGCATGTCTGAAACATCCCGGGTCCGTACAAGCTGAACTGCCCGATTTGGGTTGGTTTGGTGTTCCTTATTTGTGATACTATTTAATTTAAGTAACCATTAATAATTTAAGCAATTAGCCTTGAACAGTTTGCTATATTAAGAAATTATGGGAGCTACGGAAGAACATTGTGATGAGAAGGAATATGTTGTGGACTAATTTTGTAAAATGGAAACCTTTTGTTTATTGGTCTTTGTGATTTGGAGAACAAATGAGTGGGGATGTTATGTATGATGAGCAGAGAGAGAGCGAGAGAGATTGGGCGCCTTAGATTATGAACGAAACAAATGAATTAGAGCCTCCTAACGAATCCTAGTTCATCATCAAAGCACCCCTCTTGGATATGTGATCCATGTTGCACATGAGAGAGAGAGGGGTTCACTTGTTCGTTTTAAGCCTTTTTAAGCAATTGTGGTTGTTATAAGCCTAATATAATTAAACCTAAAATAAGGTGCTTTATTGTGCTTCATTGTCTCAATGATAAGCACAAAATGACATTATTAGACATGCATACACAGTTGTGTATACTCAAGAATCAAGATAGTAAAAGAATACTCATACTACTGATTTCCTTTTTGTTTCTTTATTCTACTTTAATTTTTATCTTCTATCTTATTGCTAGATTTTATCAAAAGTATTAGAAAAGAATTGAGATTTCAAGATCAGCCTTACTAATCAGTCATCAGAATGTTGCATCTGAAATTGATTTTCATGTTGATTCTCATAGGGATACAAAAGAAAAAAATGTACACTCTATTTGGATAAAATGCAAACTAGCATAAGATATATTATCATGGAAAGAAAACAATTTCGTTTACAAAAGTTTTTCTTTTTTTTTTTTTGAAATGATTGTCTCTAATGAGAACCAGTTGTCTTCATATTCATGGCTGCTTAATTGTTGCATATTATTAGTATAATGGACACCTACCACTGAAAATACGGTGGTTCCTGAACATCTTGCTGTGCTGGAATTGCAATGTCGTGAGGAGTTCTTGTTGAGGCATGCTATTTTATTTACTGTTGGCCTTTTCATACTGTTGCTTCCAGAGTAATATTGTGCATGACTAGGGTGACATGCAGTCAATTTTTACATATTAGTACTAGTTACAGATATATTATGTATTTCTTTTCCTGTTTGTTTATTTTATATTTCTCTATTTATTATTCGCTAAATTTTCTACATATGCTCATTAGAAATGCATTACAAGTGGATAGTGAACATTGTTTCTGATTAATGGTTCTACCTTTCTCCAGGCTGTAAACCAATTGTGCAGTCACTTCGAAGCTTATAGGGATATACCAAAGATTACCGAGCTTCGAGAGAAGTTCAAGAACATTAAAAAAATACTCAAGTCACATGTATTTTCAGATTTTTCAAGGTATGCATTTGAAGAATTTGGCTTCTACTAGGGATCAGGATCGAATTTAACTTTTAAGAAACACAAACTGATCCAAAGCTTATTCTGAAAAAGTTGATGACATGGCTCAGGTGGTTGAGTAACATTCCATGGCCACAAAACTTGGTGGCCATAGAGGCCTAGTATTGAAATTTGAAACCCTATCAACAAGTCTATTTTGGACTGTACGAAATTAGGGTTTGACAACTCAGACTGGGCTGAAAATTTTTTCAGGCACAAAGTAGATGCATAGGAGTACACTTGATCTAACTTACGCCACCTGAGCTCTGTGGCATGCCATCTTCTAACTTCTTTTTTGAACTTTTATGGATATCAAATCCTTCAATTTTTGCATGTGCTTTTCAGTATTACACAATTATATGGTTTATATATAAATTTTAACAATGCTCTTGCAGTTTAGGGACTGGAAAGGAGACAGAAGAAACTAATTTGCTGCAGCAGCTATCAGATGCTTGCCTGGTTGTTGATGCCTT
>QRFJ01003409.1:80495-325833 GCA_006176705.1 Cocos nucifera | reverse complement strand
AAGAGAGAGATCTCAAGCTAGTAATAGGTCTCCTGCCTTAGTCAAGTATGAAAATTTACTAAAATGGTGAAGGAAAGGCCAGGATGCTCAGCACAGTATAAAAAAGAAGGAAGTGAAACTATCCTGTCATATTATGAGTATAAAGTTGAGAATGTATAAAAATTGACAATAATAGGTGATAAGAGAATACTTTTATTCTTTAATTAGTATGAAATGCTAAGTTAGTTACACGGACACAATGTGCTATAGATTTTGATGTACTCTAAGAAAATTTTTAATTATAGTTGACTAAAAATTTGCTTCTGAAGCTCAATGCTTAGTTGGCAGTATTTTTAAACTTTTTGATTTTATCCTAATTTTATCTTTATGATGGATAATCTTATTGAATATGGTATAAATAAAATATTGTTAAGGGACTAGCAATGATTAAGTTAGGGGTGTGATAAGTGATAAAAATATACTAATAAAAGTATTAAATTATAAAATAAATTAATTTATTTTATTAGAAATTAATATTTTTATTAATTTTATGTAAAAAAAGGCTACCAATGTGAAGATCTTGTTTTTTTGATTCAGATAAAATAAATTTCAGACAAACCGGATTTCAAACGAGCCCAGAATTGAATTTCAAAAAAAAAAAAAACCGCCGACGCAAGATGACGTCAGCATTTTTCGCGGCGCACGGTGGACCATCTGAAGGGCAATTCGAGAATTTCACAGCAAGAGGCGTGCTCTGATTGGCTGAAGAACGCGGTGGTCCATGCAACACCGGGCTCGCGCATGATCCACGAAGGGCAATTTGGGAATTCTGGCTGATCCAACGGGCGGTATTCACTGAAATTCGATCGGACGGTCGAAAAAAAGGCACTGATGGATGGCATCTGTAGCTTCCGATCGAGATCCAATGGCTGAGATTCATTCCAACGTTAAACTAAAGATCAGAAGGCTTATTTCAATACGATCGAACGGCCCAGATTCGATCCAACGATTAATCCAATGGCTGATATTAAATCCGACTTGATCTGAATTATTTTAAGGGGTTTTTTAGTGGTTTTTGGACCATTTGATCAACATCTAATGGCCAGAATTATCCAGATCTTAATTTGAGTTGTTTTGAAAGTCTTAAACCTAGTTTTTGATGGATTTTGGGAGAAAATCAAACTCTTTATCTATAAAAACAAAAGATTGTCGTGAGAAAAATCAATTAGAAAGAGAGATAGAGAGGGAGACGGGGTGAAAGAGAGAAATAGAGAGAGAGAGGGAGAAAAAGATAGAGAGAGAGAGAGAAAGAGAGAGGAGAGAGATAGAAAGAGAAGAGTAATTTATGAGAAATAAAAAAAAAATTTGATTTTTTTTCGATAATCAAGACATCGATCAAGGAGCATCTTCTTCTCCACCAGGTTCTCCACATCAAGAGTAGTAGACAATCAATTTCAGCAATCAAACAGTCTAATTTTTCTATATTTTTTATTTTATTTGCTATTTTTGAACTTATTATTATGAACTAAATTTTTTTTTACTAAGGCTAAGGTGTAGCCACTCTTTTGATGTAATATTCAGTGTGATTTATTTTTAAATTTTATTCATGAGGAGTATATAAATCTGATCTTAATGCTTTTAGATTACTGACCATCTTCTAATTGATTGATGAACATAGATGTTACGGACCAAGTACATCTATGTTAATGCTTCTTGATTATATACCTTGTATTATGAATCAAATTAGAATTCATATGCATGCGAAAATTTTAGTACGCTTTGGATGCAGCATATTTTAATTAGAGGATTTCACAAAACTTAATACATTAATATTTATTTTAAATTACACCTGGACGAAAGATACATATATAAATATTAATAGTTTTTCTATGCCTGGACCAAAGGGTAGTGAATAAATTAGGAGACTCCACCGTCACATGAAATAAAATTAATCTAAAAATCTGAATATTGTATTGACTGAGTTGGTGAACCGATTGCCTTAGTAAATCATTACTCTTAAATTTAAAACCCTAATAATTTACACTCTCTCTATTTTTTTAAAAAATTTTAATTATTTTTTTTATTTTGTTCTTTAATTTCTTATTCTCATAAATCGATATTCTAAATAAAGCATAGGAAAGAGCTTTTCAGTACTTATTTTTCAATCCTCTAGGGACGATACTCTACTCATTCACTTTATTACTTGATCGACTGGTGCACTTGCCATAGCTATAAATTAGCACGCATCAACCATCTGATAGTAGATCGCTCGGGGCCACGTAAAATTTATTACCATAACCGTCTGGTAGTGGACCGCTCGAAACCATGTAAAATTTATTATGGAGAGAGGTGTTGTCCATTCGTTGAGATTTAATAGTCGAAGTTCGAAGGAAGCAGGCATTGGTTGAAGAGCTTTAACATATATCAATTTCAGAGGAGTTCGGACTTCTAAAGAGAATACGGCTAGAGAAAATCATCCGAAAGAAATACTATTTAAAATCTAGAAGTAATCCACTGGAGAAAACTGGATGGAGTTCGATTGATGGAGAAGTCCAAAAGAAGTGCGACTAGTGGAGAAGTTTGGCTGAAGGAGAAGTCTGAAAGGAGTTTGGCTCCTAGAGGAATTTGACTGAAGAAAAAACTTGGAAGAAGTTCGGCTCCTAGAGGAATCCAACTGAAGAAGAAGTTCAGAAGAAGTTTGGCTTTTGAAGGAATCCAACTGAAGGAGAAGACTTGAAGGAGTTTTGGCTCCTGAGAATTCGATTGAAGGAGAAGTCCGGAAGGAGTTCGGCTCCTGGAGGAATCCGATTGAAGGAGAAGTATGAAAGGAGATCGGCTCCTAAAAAAATCTGATTGAAGAAAAAATTTGAAAGGAGTTTGGCTCCTAGAGAAAATCGACTAAAGGAAAAATTTGGGAGAAGTTCGATCACTGAAGGAGTTCAACGACGCTGAAAGGAGTCGTGCGGCTGGGTTCGATTGCTGGAGGGATAATTTTTAATCGAAGATCTTCCATGATTATCAGTTGTATTAGGCTAAGCATCAGACTGGACTTCGATGGGAGCAGAATTTATCTCCAATAATAGTCTCCCCACTTTTGAGTTCAAAATTCGAAGGAAGAAAGTACAAAAAAGATGACTGTTGAAGTTCTTTTCCAGGCTCTGCACCCATTGAAGTTGAAGCTCCTAGAAGCTCGAGGGAGATCTTATCTCCAGTCGAGGTTGAAGGAGATCTTATTTTCTATGGAGATTGACGTTGAAGCTCAGGAAAGATCTTATCTCAAGCCGAGATTGAAGGAGATCTTATCTCTTATTGAGGTTGAAGTTGAAGCTCGGGGGAGATCTTATCTCCAATCGAGTTTGAAGAAGATCTTATCTTCTGTTGACGTTGAAGCTTGGAGGAGATTCTTATCTCAACCAAGGTTGAAGGAGATCTTATCTCTAGCAGAGGTTGAAGGAGATCTTATTTCCTATTGATATTGAAGCTCGGAGAAAATCTTATCTCTAGTCGAGGTTGAAGAAGATCTTATTTTTATTAACGTTGAAAGTAAAGACATAAGAAAGATCTTATCTTTCAGCCGAGATTGAAGGAGATCTTATCTTCTGTTGATGTTGTAGCTCGGAAGAGATTCTATCTCCAGTCGAGATTTTGAAGGAGATCTTATCTTCTATTGACGTTGAAGTTGAAGCTCGGAAAAATCTTATCTCTAGCCGAGATTGAAGAGATTTTATCTTTTGTTGATGTTGAAGTTCGAAAAAAGATCTTATCTCCAGTCGAGGTTGAAAGAGATTCTTATCTTCTGTTGACATTTAGCTCGGGAGAGATCTTATCTCCAGCCAAGGTTGAGGTTGGGAGAGATTTTATCTTTAGCCGAGGTTGAAGGAGATCTTATCTTCTGTTGACATTGAAGCTTAGGGAAGATCTTATCTCCAGTCGAGGTTAAAGGAGATCTTATCGTCTGTTGACGTTAAAGCTCGGGAGAGATCTTATCTCCAGCCGAGGTTGAAGCTTGGGAAAGATCTTATCTCCAGTTGAGATTGAAGGAGATCTTATCTCATGTTGACGTTGATGTTAAAGTTCGAAGGAGATCTTATCTCCAACCGAGTTGGGGCATCTCTTCTCACCTCGTCTAAAATGAATGGGGTCTTCAATTTTGTTCAAGTTAGGATGAGGTTCTCCTCCTATTCCTAACGAACTGTAGGGGCACATAAGGGCCGTTGTCAGGGCATCTTCCCTCACCTCATCTAAAATAAACGAGGCCTTCGACTTTGCTCATATTAGGATGAGGTTCTCCTCCTGTTTCTAATGGACTGTAGGGGCACATAAGGACCGTTGTCAGGGCCTCTTTCCTCATCTCATCTAAAACAAACGAGGCCTTCAACATTGCTCACGTTAGGATGAAATTTCCTCCTATTTCTAAAGGGCTATAGGAGCGCATAAGGCCGTTGTCAGGGCCTCTCTCCTCATCTCATCTAACATGAATGAGCTCTTCGATTTTGCTCATGCTAGAACGAGGTTCTTCTCCTATTCCTAATGGACTGTAGGGCGCATAAGGGCCGTTGTCAGGCCTTACTCCTTATCTTCGTCTAAAATGATGAGCGCCTTCGATTTCTCATGTTAGGACGACTTATAGGTGCGTTCTTAACTTCATTATCTTTTTGTCTAATCTACGGTCGATTCCTAACAGGCAACTATTGATTGCTCTCTTTTCTATCATACATAGTTTTTGTACTAGAAACCATAATATTGAAATGAAGTTTTATGAAAGAAAAATTACTAGTAGTACATCCTCAGATTTTCTGAATTCTAAGATCGTGGGAGCGTTATTCTTCCAAGCTCCTTCAAGCGATAAGTTTTGGATCGGACGATCTTCTCTATTTCATACAGACCTTCTCAATTTGGGATAAGCTTCCCCTGGCTCTGAGACTGAGAGATGGCGGCTCGTCGAAGCACTAAGTCTCCTAGAGATAGTATTGATGATGTCGAGAGGTGGCCGATCTTCTTGTTGTTCCTCCCTCCTTGATGGTTCTGACTGCGGTAGTGTCCTTAGTCGATCTTCTCTTGCTTCAGATCGATGTCTATGGAGTAATGAGGGGGGCGTAGTTGTGAAACCTTTTGAGAGAAGAACTTCATCGTGCCCTTCTATCGGGGCTTCTTTGATAACGAGCTTGAAGAAGAGTTCAAACTCACTTGCACTCAAAAGAAGTCCGTGAGTGTGATCGAACTTCATTCGACCCTCCATCAACTGCGAGTTTATTAGACTCGCTCGTCTGCCGCTCTCCTGTGGCTTCCTCATCCTTCAATTTGAAGGATTCTTTTGCTCGAACATATCCTTTAGCATGATCTAGCAAATCGGCAAGATTTCTGGGGTACTTCTTCTTCAGAGAGAATAGCAAATCATTCTTCTAAAGGCCATCCTTGAGTGCAGCCATTGCAACAGACTAGTTCAGATTTCGAACCTCTAATGCAGCAGCATTAAACCAGGTGATATAAGCTCGGATAGATTCTTTCTCCTTCTACTTGATATTCATCAGAAAATTTGAACCTCGGTGGGGACGTTGGTTGCTAACGAAGTGAGCCACAAACTAATGGCTTATCTAGTCAAAAAAAAAGGATCATACCCAGCTTCAATGCCGAGTATCATTTTTTTGCTGCTTCCTTTAAGATAGACGAGAAAGCTCGGCATAAGATGACATCTGATGCACCATGAAGCAGCATCATGATCCAAAAAGCCTCAGAGGTTCCATCGTAGCTTTCAAATTGGAGAAGCTTGAAGTTCGGCAGAATGGGCTCTTGAATAATTCGAAGAGAAAAAGGAGGATCGATGCGGATGTCATTATGATGAGCCGAGGCGACGTGGCGGAGTTTCTCGATCCATCGATCCATCTTTCATAGTTTTTGATCGAGGACATCATCTCGATCATAGATCTTAGAAAGCTTCCGACTGTAGATGGGGAAGATCTCTTTTGGAGAAAAATTATGATCCGAATAAGGATCCTCTGCTCTTTGTTTCTCCTTTTCAAGGACAATGGGTATACTAGTCCAAGTGCTCCTCCTTAGGATCGATTTTTGACATCACGATGGTAGGTTTTTTGACGAAACCACTACCGGAGGCTATCGTATGGCTTGCACCATCTTGGTGAGGTCCTGAATCCACTGCATCAATAGGTTAAATTGCTCTAGATCTACCATGGTCGTCGATGGAGGAGAAGGTTGAAGCACCAGTGCTGGAGCAGGAATGGATGGGTCTGGCTCGAATCTTGGAGAAGAAGATTCACAAGATTGGCTGAGCACTCATTTAAGAATAAGAATACCCCAGAAATAGAGGGCCCTCCCTCTAGCGTCAATTCTATCGGTGCAAAATCTGGTTGACGTCGGATCGAGCTGGAGTTGGAGAAGAAGAGGTCGCCGTCAGTGACCTGCAAAATAAAGTTCCATTCGGAGTTGGTGGTGGTGGCTCCAGTAGGATCCTTTGATGATCAAGTCTGCTCTTCTGGCCAATAGAAAAAAAATGCTCAGACAAGAATTCAGCAGAGTTTTGAAAAGAAGAAGAGAGCTTAGAGAAAACGTATCCAGAGAGTCCCTTTCATAGACGAAGCTTGTATAGCTGTAACCGTTTGGTAGTGGGCCATTCGGAGCTATGTAAAATTTATTACCATAATCATCCAATAGTGGGCTGCTTGGGGCCATGTGGAATTTATTACAGAGAGAGGTATCGTCCATTCATTGAGATTTAATAGTCGAAGTTCAGAGAAAGTAGGTGTTGGTTGAAGAGCTTTGACATATGTCAATTCCAGAGGAGTTCGGACTCCTAAAGAAAATACGGCTAAAGGGGATTATCCAGGAGGAATACTATTTGAAATCTGAAAGTAATCCACTAGAAGAATCTGGATGGAGTTCGACTGATGGAGAAGTCCAGAAGAAGTCCGACTGGTGGAGAAGTTTGATTGAAGGAGAAGTCTGAAAGAAGTTTGGCTCCTGAAGAAATCCGACTGAAGGAGAAGTTTGGAAGGAGTTCGGCTCCTGGAGGAATCCAACTGAAGGAGAAGTTCTGAAGGAGTTCGACTCCTAAAAAATTTGACTGAAGAAGAAGTACGAAAGGAGTTCATCTCCTGAAGGAATCTGATTGAAGGAGAAGTATGAAAGGAGTTCGGCTGCTGGAGGAATCTAACTAGAGGAGAAATTTGAAAGAAGTTTGGCTCCTGAAGGAAATCGACTGAAGAAAAAATTCAGAAGGAATTCGGCTCCTAAAGAAAATTAACTAAAGAAGAAATTCAAAAGGTGTTCGACTGCTGGAGGAGTTCAACCGCTGAAGGTGTTCGACTGAAGTTCGATTGCTGGAGGAATAATTTTTGATCGAAGCTCTTCCGTGATTATCAGTTGCATTAGGCTAAGCATCAGACTAGACTATGACGGAAGTGGGGTTTATCTCCAACAATGGTAAAATGATCAAGCTCTCTTTTGTAGGACATGTGGAAAGGGTCACAGACCTACTTATCCTAGTATATATAGATGTGTGCGGCCTATTTGATGTGCCTGCTAGAGGTAATTATATCTACTTCATCATTTTTATTGATGATTTATCTCGATATGGATATGTATATTTGATGTGACATAAGTCTGAAGTCTTTGAAAAGTTTAAAAAATTTAGGCTTGAAGTAGAAAAATAAATAAAAAAATTCATTAAGATTCTTCGATCAAATCGAAGAGGTGAATACCTTAGTCAAAAAATTTTGGACTATCTCAAAGATAATGGCATAGTCTCATAATGGACTCTACCTGAAATACCTCAACTCAACGGTTTCAGAATAGAGAAATCGGATCCTATTAGATATGGTTTGATCCATGATGAGCTTCACAGATCTTCTTAATTTTTTTTGAGGACATAGTCTAATGACCGCAATATATTTATTGAATAGAATTTTTTCTAAAATCGTTCCTACCATACCGTATGAGATATGACATGGTAAGAAACCAAGTCTGAGTCATCTTAGAATTTGGGATTGTCCAGCCCATGTCAAAAGATAGCAGACAGATAAGTTAGAGTTTAGGTCCTTTAGAGCTCAATTGATAGAATATCCTAAAGAGTCATTAGGATATTATTTCTATCATCTAGAAGACCATAATATGATTGTGAGTCGACATACCATTTTTTTCGAGAAATAATTTATTCAAGATGGTGGCATCGGGAGACAGATTAGGCTTGAGGAGAAAGTCTTCCAAGAGCAATGAGCTAAGGAACCTATGGAATCCAATCAAATTAAGCCAATCCAAACACAACTTCCTTCACCTCATAGGTCGAATAAAATTTTTTATCCTTCTGAAAGGTACTTAGGTATTATTTCAGAGGATGTAGAGAAAATATTCCTCATGGAAAATAGGGTTCATAGTGATGATCCTAAAACCTATAATGAGACGATATGAGATATCAACTCCGAGAAATGGTTAGAGGTAATGAGGTCAGAAATTGACTCAATGTGCTCGAACCAAGTCTGGACCTTGGCAGATCCATCTAAAGGTATAGTACTTATTAGGTATAAGTAGATCTACAAGAAAAAGATAGGTGCCAATAAAAATATAAAGATATTCAAAGCTAGGCTTATAGCGAAAGGGTATAGTCAGCGTGAAAGCATTGACTATCGGGATACCTTTTCATCAGTAGCTATACTAAAATCCATCCGTACATTGCTTTCTATTGCAGTCTATTTTGATTATGAAATATGGCAGATGGACGTAAAAATGACATTCTTAAATAGATATCTTGAGAAAGATATCTATATGAAACAGCCGCTTGGTTTCATATCTAATGATGATGATCACAAGGTCTGCAAGCTGCAAAGATC
The DNA here is from genome assembly GCA_006176705.1 of Cocos nucifera. NCBI lineage: Eukaryota > Viridiplantae > Streptophyta > Magnoliopsida > Arecales > Arecaceae > Cocos > Cocos nucifera. The sequence goes on along the minus strand of QRFJ01003409.1, from coordinate 317,014 downwards.
CATATATGGACTTAAGCAAGCATCTTGGAGCTGGAATACTCGTTTCAATAATGTGATCAAATCGTTTGGTTTCATAAAAAATGAGGAAGAGTCATGTGTATTCAAAAAAATCAGTGAGAGTGCTGTTGTTTTTCTCGTACTGTACTTGAATGACATCCTCCTAATTGAGAATGATATTTTCATGTTGACCATGATCAAAATATGGTTAACAAAGAAATTTTCTATGAAAGATTTAGGAGAAGCATCCTTTATATTAAGAATTAAGGTTTATAAGGATAAACCGAATAGGATGCTAGGACTTTCACAAAAGATGTACATAAAGAAGGTGTTAAAGAGGTTTAGCATGAAAAACTCCAAAAGAAGTCTAGTACCCTTTAGACATGGCATTCATCTCTCTAAGAAGATGTACCCTAGCATACCTAAGGAGATTGAACACATGAGCAAGATCCCTTATGCTTCGATGATAGGGAGTCTTATATATGCCATGCTATGTACACGACCTGATATCGTCCATGCTGTAAGTGTCACGAGCAGGTATCAGATGAATTCAGGCAAAGAGCACTGGACTTCTATGAAGTATATTCTTAAATACTTGAGAAGGACTAAGGATATGTTTCTAGTCTTTGGTAATGGAGAACTCTAGATCCAGGGGTATACAGACTCGAACTTTATGTCTAACATAGATGATCGAAAGTCAACATCTGAAAGTCTGTTTGTATGCAATCGTGGTGGTGCTAGCTGAAAAAGCTCCAAGTAGACCATGATAGCATACTCCACCATGAAAGTAGAATACATCGCTGCATCGAAAGCTATAAAGAAAACGTTCTAGTACAAGAAGTTCACCATAGAGCTTGAAGTGATACCATCAGATGCCATCTCTTTATACTACGTAATAATGACACCATAGCCCTAGCTAAGGAGCTGGGGTCTCATAAGAAATTCAAGCACATCGAGTGGTGATTCCAACTCATCTGCGATTATCTCGAGAAGAAATATGTCGAGATCAAGAAAGCCGACATCGCAGATAATGGGACTAACCCACTAACGAAGCCATTGAGCCAGTAGAAGATCGAAGTTCACTTAGAGAACATGGAACTTAGATTTGTAGTCAATTAGCTTTAAGTCAAGCGAGAGTTTGTTAGATGTGTGTCCTAGAAGCCAGATCGGCTAACACTTGTAGTATACTTCTATAGATAATTTTATAATTTTGATCATAAATTAATAAAAAAGATTATTTTTTTATCATAGTATGTATTTAAAGTATCTATAATATATTCTTTGAGTTAATGATAATGATAATTCATATTTTCAAGAGTTGAAAAATTAAGATATGAATTTTCATAATTAACTCATAAATTTTTTTCGATCGTAGGATCATCACGATGATAGTGATCGATCCGAAAGATTGGTGTATGATCTCTTTCTTAGGATAGATGAGTCTTGAGTTTACAATGTGGAAACATTGGAGTGAGAGTATCGATACTCATTAGAGAATAAGAGCACTGAGCGTAACCATCTCGAGCAGTCATAAGAGAGTCTACCTTCTCGTCAATGACTGGCTCGATACTGTAGTGGTGTATCTGATTCTTTGACCTAAGGTGTATTGATAGTTTACCTTGAGAGTGTTATAGTTTGACTATACCATAACTCGATCTTCTAACTATTTGAAATCTTGAGGTATATATTGGCTATAGCATGTTCATTGTAAGAATTAGATTATACCAATAGGAGATCTATCTACCTCGATAGATGAGGAGTAGCTCTATGATAATCATGAGACTGGGTCCATAAGCCCATGGCCATGGCAGTGTGAAGATGATAGAAAGAATTTTTATAAGAATTTCATATCAAACTCGAATCGAATGATTAACTCATATGATGGATATTAAATTTGATGAGTTCACCTTAACCCTAATCCTATTGGGACTCAACATATAAGAATCGAATCACATAGGTAACTACACCGAGAGATTTGCTTTCAATTTTGATGAGTTGCCATCATATATTGCTAGGTGTCTCTGATGGATTTTGGGAGTAATTAGAATGATCTTGATGATCGATCATTCTAATTATATGAATCAGAAAAGTTCTGATCCATCGAAAGATATTTTGATGATGTCGATGATAGAGATCGCGACATATCTTATTACCACATGAAATTGAATCTAACTGAATCACACAAATAAGAGTTTGGATCTAGATGTGATTAATCAAGCTAATCCAGTTCAATTGATTTGGATTAGATCCAATTGGTCCAAGAAAATCATGCTAGCACACGATTGAGCCTAACTTTCTTCTTCTATAGCTAGCCTTTCTGATTCATCTCAACTGAGCCAAATTGATTTGGGCTCACTAGAAAACCCTATATGGATTTGTCCTTAACTGACTGAAAGTTGTTTAGATAAAAAAAGAATTGTCTTAATCCATCAGATGGAAATAAGACAATAGCTATTAATTTCTTTCCCCACCTGCCATTTTCTATCACTGTCGGGACATAAGATGTCCCAATGCAGGAAGGAAGGGGTAGGGGCATGTGCCCCCCTTGGACATCTCCTTAGGGCGCACGCCCACTTGGTTTTCATGCACAAATATGTGTGCACGCCCCTAGTTGGCGTGCGCACATAGAGAAAAGGGAGGAGTCCCATACAGATGGGACTCCAAGGTTGTTTGATGAAGATGGACTCTTGGGCGCCAATTGATTCACCCTTATCCATGTTTGGCGCTAGCTATGGGGAGTCTATGGGGTCTCTAACCTGATTAGATCAAGTAACATCACTCCACCAATCAAATTAAGATATGATTGAATCGAGCAATATGATTGGTCGAAGTGATGTGGCACTGCATGGTGTAGCAGGATCTATTTAAACCCTATCTGTGCCTAGAGTTTTATAATTGCACCCATCCACCATGTCGCAAGGCTATCCCTCCTCTCTTCTATGCCTCCCTCTAGTCCTCTCTCTCCCCTCTTCATGCCCAAGAGGTTGGGTGAATTCGGCAAGGAAGATCCAAGTGCTGGCATAAAGATCAGGAAGACAATCGAAGTGTTCGTGAGACGAGCATGCTGCATTCATCGCTTATTTTGAAGGCTCTATAAATCAGATCCAGATCTGATTTTTAAAATCAGATCCAGTAGGAGATCACGTCTAGATCCTGTCCGAGTGGATTCTAGTAGAGGTCAGGTACTTACATAGTTACATCCAGAACCCCAGGCTTAAGCAGATCATCGATAGGATAAAAGTAGTTTATCCTAAAAATAATAATTATTATTCTTATTTTATTTTATATTAGTTTTTAATTTCAAATCTATAAGATCAGATCTGATTAAAATTTTATAAAAAAAAATTGAAATATCCTTTTAGATCTAATCGGATCTGAACGATCCTGTGGTCGAAAAATATCGATTTTCCTTCATCTACCACTCATCCTACAAGTAACTTGAAGTTCTATTAAGAAACTAATAAAGATAAGGATAATAAAATTAAATTATTTTTATTGATTGGTAAAAGAATCTCTAGTTTAGATTATAATTTATGATTTACACATATAGTTAAAACTATCAAGTAATCGCTAAGCCCCTATGATCCTCCACATTGGCTCACCACAATCTAGAAATTTATGCCCAAACTCCATGCAATTCATGCAAAGCTAGATTTCATACTAAAATAAAGTTAACATCCTTCCGCTTATGTCTCCACACTAGTCATGGTTAGTCATAATCAACTCTTGTTCCTTAGCCGATATTTCTATACTTGTCATGATCATCTAGTCCATCATGGCCAAGTCTTGTTAGATCTAATAAGGATCTCGCATCACGCCCTGAACCCAACACTTAGTTCAGTCATATAACATGGCCACATGAACCCTAGAATATTATCCTAGAGATCATGTAAATCCTTAAATAAATTCTAATATTTTTAAAATAAAAATTAAACAACTCAATTAAATTATTCCATCAAGGTAAATAGCAAACTTATTCCAGCGCAATTATTTCAAAGGTTCCATGATATCAGAAATTTAACTAACTAATAAACTAACAATTCTAGCACTCAAACTTCATACTCAATCCAATTAGCTATGCATCCTGGAACTCTGAAAGAAAAGAGAATCAAGAGGGATATGAGCTTTACAGTCCAGTAAGAATCCTATTATATTTACACCAATATAATAATATAATTTAAAAAAATAATTAAATTATATCAAAAAAGATTATAAACCATAAAACCTTGTACTCAATATAATATAATTAATTATATAAAATTAAAATATCAAAAATCATATACTATCATAAATTCATCATAAATATCACATATGAATTCATATAACTTATCTTTTATATTTCATCAATGTTTTCTAAATCAAATTTATCTTTTAGTTTAGACTAATCATGGTTACGATTCGGCTCGTAGCTAGCAAATCATAAACTACACTTCGGCCTGTAGTGGCAATCCATAATAACTATGCTTTGACCTATAGTGGCAAATCAGATTAGCCGTACTTCGGTCTGCGGTGGCAAATCAAACTAGCTGCACTTCAATCCATGGTGGTAAATCAGAATGTCATGATTTGACCCATGAGTGGCAATCTAGATTATCATGATTCAGCTCATGACCGACAATCCACATCATGGCTAGTCCAAATCCTCTTACACATTCGAGAGTTCTTTCAATAATTTGTATTATATCTCTTAATCAATTTTTAAACATCAAACTTCATATTTTCAACAATCACACAATCAACATATGATACACATATATAATTAAATAATCATATATCCACATAAAATCAAAATCATCATACATGATGCAAAAATATACATATTGATGATCATATAAAGAGATGCTTACCTCAAATTATGATATACAAGACTCACAGGATTATGATCTGAATGTTGAAACTTTATTCGATGTCTTCCTATTTGGTGGTTTGTGTTCCTATATATTTAAATTAATATCTTCAAATAAATTAATTAAATTAATTTAAATTTTTAAAATTTTTATTGGAATTTATTGGGATCAACATCCGATCCCTAAAATTATCCATCTATAAAGAAAATAAATAATTAAGTAATAAATTAATTAATTATTTAATTTAATTAGATAATTAGAAGAGAGAGAAACCTTTCTCTCTTTTCTTTTTTTCCTCTTCTTTTCTTTTTTGAAATATATATGATAATTTAAATAATTAAGTAACTAATTAATAATTTAAATAATTATTAGTCAGGAGGAGAGAGAGAGAGAGAGAGAGACCACTCTCCCTTCTCTTCTCCCATTCCCTAAACAGGGGATGCAACCCCCTATTCTCTCGTTCGTCCACCCGTGGCTTTAGGTGATCGAACTAGCCACCCATAACAACCCTCAGCGGCAGCAAGGCCGTGGCCCCGACAATAGCCTCAACGATGGCTGTTGCCAATGGCATGCGAGAAAAGTAGGAAAAAATAGGATCTTTCCTATTCTTAAGCTAAAACCCATGGTCCCTGCTTCAATCAGGTGCCGGCAACCTAGAAAAAGAAAGAAAGAAAAAGGGAAAGGAGCTTACCTTGCTCCGATGCTCTGATGACCCCATTTTCTTGATGGCAGCTTACTTAAGAAACTCCCAAAATTCCCAATGATCACTCAATCTCTTAAGGTAAAGATCTAAGGGAGGGGGAGAGGGCTTTTATAGGGACATCTCTTAAGTTAATTGGGAGTCCCCAAGGCTCCGATTTTGTCGAAAAATGGGAGGAAGAAGTCTTGTCATGGTCATCTAGTCCATCATGGCCAAGTCTTGTTAGATCTAATAAGGATCTCATGACTTTCATCTACCTTGATCCTTTAGCCTTGTCCATGTGACACCTGTTTATGGTTGCTATCAAAGTTACTAAGTTGAGGTGTAAATAATCATCAAGGCTTATATATATGTAATCAGATCAAGTTAGGGCCAGAAAATACCATTATCTACACCTATTTTGGATCTACTGTGTGTCTTAGAATAAAGATCCATGCCTGCCACCAACTCTAAATAAGTCACGTAAAATCTATCTCATTAGAGTTTGGTCGGGCCATGTACCCGATAAGTTAGAGTAAATTGCCACTCCTATGTACCTAATTGTTGAGAACGGGCATTGGGTTTTATTTTGTACTTTCTATATTTTGATTTAGGCTATCAAGGATCATGATTCATGGCAAATTAAGGAAGAAAGCCAACCTTTGTTTGACACTAGGTAATGTCATTATCATCAAATCCTTGGAAGACTCTAAAACCCTACTCTAATACTATAAAATCCTATTGGGTAATGTCCTACGTATGGGTAATCTCCTTTAAATACTCCTAATTTTATGCTTTTTGGGGCAGCTTCTTAAACATCTATTTTTGAAAATACTTTTATGGAGCTTTTTAAATAGATGTAGAAAAATTCTGCCCATTTTACAAGAGAAAAAAGGTCAAGAAAGAGATAGCTCAAATCCATGGAGACTCTCCTTTGTGATCTCTTCTTTGTATCTTGGATCCTATTTAGCACCATCAAAGAGAGCTAAATTTTAACATCCAAAGAGGTAGAAGGAGATCTAAGGTAGGATGGGGTTTCTCTCAAGGGATCTCTCCTATAGAGAGAAGCTTTAGCGAGCCAATCTACATATGGCCTTCTTCTCCTACCTTTTCTTTTATCTCTTGTTGATTATCTTAAATTTCATACTACATGATGTAATTTCTCAAGATATCTTGTAATTCACATTTCAATTGGAATAAATATTGTTCAATTTGATTAGATCATCAATGTTTCTTCTGCTTAGATCTGAACCGTTTCCTCTTTACATAATATATATATATATATATATATATATATATATATATATATATATATATATATTTATATATATATCTATATTTCTATATATAGAGAAGCTATTAGCGAGCCAATCTACATATGGCCTTATTTTCCTTTTCTTGATTTTTCTTATATCTTAGATTAAGATGAAAGATTTCCAAACTCCTTGATCTACATTAATCTCTCAAATAATATTGGAAATAAGTAATTTAAGCCTTTTACCTTCCAAAAGAATATGCATGTACAGCAATATTTTCATGTATGGCCCCAGCCGCATGTAATTATATATAGGCATCTACTCCAGCAATATTGTAATTTATACATCAGTGTCATTTAAAGTGCATTCGCAAGAACAATTCAGTAGATCCTAACATAGTTGAGTACAGATAATACAAATGAGGAGTCTAGGGAAACACCTTATCTTACATAAGGTCCGAGTAGTATAAATATAAAGAAAACTCGAACCAAGAATTATGAGGAGAATTTTAACTTATCTTACATAAGGAGTAGTATATAAATATAAGAAAACTCGAACCAAGAATTATGAGGAGAATTTTAACTCGAAACAGAAAATAAAAAAGAAACTAAACTAGAAACTAGAAAACTAAAGAAACGAACTAAAACTAAAAGTGGGGAAAAAAATTATAGAACTATAGTAATAGTAGAAAGCCTGGTACCTTTCCTTCCTACTTTAGATCTGCACAAGGCCTCGGAAGAAGAATCCCTGTCTTGTACTGATATCTTCTTTCAAGCCATTGCCTCGCACTACGGGTCATGCGAAGCATCTTACAGCACGATAATTTGGGAGAGATTTTTTTTTTTTAAAAAAAAAAAAAAACTTCCATTAGCTTTCAATGATTGATGAAAATTGAGTATATTGAGGAGAAATTTATAGTAAAATTTTTTTAAAGCCAATAGACTTTTTCTAATTTTCAAAATATACAATAATTTATCTAAAAAAAATATAGGATAATTTTATCAAAATAATATTAGAATAAAAATAAATTATAAAATTAATATTATTTCTAAATTATTTATAAAAATACTGTTCGAAATAAAATCATCTTATGATAGGATGACTATCATTAGTGAGTCAACCACATCTAGGACACGTTGGGATGAAGTGGTAGAGCCATTTTATGATGGAGCAACCCAATGAACTGCTCTATATGAAGACGATTAGGTGAGCCACCCTAGGACACGTTGGGATGAAGTGGTAGAGCCATTTTATGATGGAGCAACCCAATGAACCGCTCTATATGAAGACGATTAGGTGAGCCACCCTACCATAGGGCGGCTCTTTGAGACCATAAATTTTTCGAGATCGAGCAGGAGGCCGAGCATCCATTATTGTGGAGCAAGCTAAGTTATGAGTCATTTTATTATAGGACAGCTCTCTAAGTCGCCTTACAGTAGGGCGACTTTAATGCATCCTCCTCGTGCCACTCCAAGCATACATGGATTCACAAACTAAGTGCCATCTCTATGTTTCCAAAGTTTTCTCACCTATCATTTTGATTGAGATAAAATAGGTATACTTGAACATCTATATGTGACCCAGATGGTTTAGTGCCATGAAAGCTCCAAGAAAAGCGTATCATCTTGACCTTCCCTGCCACCACCTATTTGAGCCATGTCATTCTTGGTTTTATCCCTCTCTTTTCCCCATCCAACGCTCTTATCATTCTATCTCATATTTTCGGATGAAAAAATTTGGATGTTCTAAACATTAGTGGGTGCTTCCCAGATAGACATACAATGCATGCACACATTGGATGCTACCAGCAGACATGCATGCAAACATGCACCCATAAATGCACCCATAAGTTTTTTTGTTTCTTCTTTTTTATGACTCCCATGATATTTGTTTTATGACGACTGGACCACTTTTTTTTCCAACTTCTCTGACACATTTATTCATATAGAAAATGGATATACATGCCAAATACAGATTGTATATTACAAGAAACATAGGAATCCAGAAGCCATATCATTTTGAATTACATTTGAATCATATTCATGCTTTCTTATCGTCCAGACAATATTCCACTGCATCCATTAATTAGGAAGCATCTATGCCCTTCTAATCCTAGAAGTTTGACTAACATAAATTGGACCCTGAAAATGAAATGGTGTTTCCTATGACGAGCAAAAGGATAACTAATTAGATGCTTCAGTTTCTAAATCTTATACATTTGTACATGATGGATACATTTCTATATCAGCCAATCGTGTTGATACTTACATAAAACTTGAAGTATCCTTTACAATTACAACTACAAGGCAAGCATTGAGATATTATCCCATGTGTCAAACGAAATCGATCTGAATGGTTAAGATACTTCTAGTGAATTGTCGGAACCTTTTTCTCTAGTACAAGGATATTTAAGAATGACAAACTTTTTGTTTGATAGAGAGAGAGCATGAGCATGGATGTAACGTAACAATGATGATGTGATATCTCATATGCTCTCATTCCAAAGGAAGGTTGAATGATCAGGTATCGCAGCTTACTCCAATAAACTGCAAGGCGATAAGAAATTGATAAGCTGCTCGCATGTACAAATGCAACCGAACGAGGTGGCCCGAGTAAGACAAAGGCATGAAAATTCTAAAGGTTCAAAAGTTGTGATGAAGCAATAAGCATCCATACAGATTGACCCATTAGTATAATACGCAACCATGTTAAAAAAGCTTATGATCTTACTTTTAAAATAATATAAACCAATAGTTGATCATTATAAAGTTTGTTACAAAAAAGAAAAAAATATACAACTAGTATAATTATCGAGAAGCATATATACTAAGATATTGTAGCCTCCACCATGTCCGCCTCTCCTAGATGCGTGTCACCTCTAGCTGGCGGTGTGATGGCTTAAGTACAGTATCGACCGGTAGGAAGGAATGTGCTGTCGTGCTATCCCTATCAACATATGCCGAATGTCTGGCTCTGAAAATCCTTAGTCTACCCTTACCTCTGGTCTTCCTATATACATGATCGATATGCTACTCATCGGATTGGTGTGACGTGTCTGCAGGCTCATCTATGAGGAGGTCAAAGTCCGAAAAGTCAAAAAACGAGATATACTGGGCATATGATGAGGTACTCGGATCATCCATCGATGGCGCGTGTAAAGTCGTCTATCCTCTGAGATGACTCGTATAGTATCGATAAGGCTATCTATGACATCGGCAAGCGCTCGATCCTTACGCCCATTAGTGATAGAATAGAAGCCGTTCCTTGCCCAGTGATATAGCGACGTGATCTTCTAAAACTGTCAGTATTAAAGAGAAAACAGATGTTATTCATAAGTATAACAAGAACGACATGCATAACAAAATAAGATAAAAAAATAAAATATACTTACCATAATGTCCATCATGTTGCCCGATGGATAGAACTTCATCTCGGGCTGCTCAGTCGTCAATGGTGAAATGAATTGCCTAGTGATGCTCCTACACCGCTTTAAATATGGATCATAATAACCCATCGTGGGGAGCATAGCTAGACCAACCACAACAAAATCCTCCTACTACTCTCGTGCATTAATATGCTCTCGATGCTCTTGAGCCCAATCATGTCGATGCCGCCCTCATCAATCTAGAGTGTGGAGGCCATCCCGAGTATCGCATGATGGAGGGATGCCCTGATGCATGCCACTATAAGAATTTGGACTATTAGCGATGGTATTAGCAATAAAAAATCAAGCCATCGTTAATAGTAGTCTTTAACCACCAAAAAAATGATCTAAAAGATTAGCCATCACTAATAGTATTAGCAATGAAAATATGACTATTAGTGACGGCAAAAGTCATCACTAATAAATTTAAAATTTAAAAATATATTTTTTATTATAATTATAATTAAATTAATTAATTATTTATGACTATTAGCTATGGAAAGATTTACTATCACTAATAATTTTGAAAAATATATTTTAAAAATTATAAAAATATTTTTTTTGATAATGGTATTAGTGATGGATAATAGTTTTTAGCTATAGAAATTATTGTTGCTAATGCTTTACTGATGGCATTAGTGATGGCCACCACTGTCGTTGCTAATGGTCTACCAAAAATATCCACTAGCTTGTTGGGGAAAAAAATTTCTGCACCTCATCCCTTCCCCTTCTCACGATTCCCCTCTCATTGGTGCCTCCTCCTACCTGACTTTTCCCCTCCTCCCTGATGCCTCCTTCAAGATGGTTCCCCCCTCCCTGCACTCCGGCATCCCACGGTCCAGAGCCCGTGCTTCGGCCATGCCTATGGCCAACCCGACCTGGTCAACCCCGACCTTGTCGGCCCAACCCTTCGGTCTTTGCCCACTACCCCTAGCCTACAGCCCTGACCCTATGCCCCCACCTCATCAGCTCGACCCTGTGGCCCCAATGCGCATCACCTTCCTACAACCCCATCCCCATGCCCTCATTTCCGTAGCCACATCCCCAAGCCGCCGCCCTAGCCCCACCAGCCTAACCCCGCGACCCTATCCCTGCGCTCTCATCTTTGTGGCCGCATCCTCGAGCCGACGTCCTATCCCCGAGCCATCCCCTCACACCTCAGTCCTTACATGCCAGTCCGCACCTCCTTGCACCTCAGTCCTTTTGCGCCAACTCGCGCCTTAGTCCTGCACGGCAGTCCGCCTTGTGTTGTAAGTATTAGCGACGGCATTAGCGATGGCTAATACCATCCCTAAAAGTTATTTTTTATTTAAATTATATTAATTAAGTATAATTAATTATTAAAAATAAATTAGTTAAATATTAATTTAATTAATTAGTTAGATGTTTAATTAATTAATAGAAGCATGGGACTTGGGTCTTAATATGTAGGGTGCTCAGACCAAGGAAAAGTGCCAGACAGTATTGTAAACATAGAGTCGGGGCATGCCCTATATACTTGAGCCTCGAATCTCAACTAGCATCCAAGACATCCAGCCTCCGCACGCCCTGCAAGCTCAATCCGAGGAAAGGTGCCGATCAGTATTACAAACATGGAGCCGGGGAGTGCCCTATGTGCTCGAGCCTCGGGTCCCAGTTAACATCCAAGGCATCCAGCTCTCCTGCACCCACACATTCAAATCGATGGTGTTAATTTTTTAAAAAAATTATATTGCATAGAATCATAAATTCATCTTTTGATTAATATATATATTTTACTGTATTCGTATATTTATATATTTTTATACGAATAGAAGAATTATGCACATTAGTCAATTGATTATCCAGTATGGATAGTTTGAAAAATATAATTAATTCTATAGATCATTACAGTAATCAAATGGTATGATGAGGGTTCAAAAAAAATTTTGGATAGCATTTTTCTTTAGTTCTCTCTACACATCTTTAGCCTTGTAGAAAGAACTAAGAAAAAATACTGCTAAAATTTTTCAGCCTTTGTTGCGTATAGTTTGATTACTATAATTAATCTATAAAATTAATGCATTTTTGAATGGGATAAATTTTCTATACCTATTAGCTGATGTAAAACACACACACTATATCATCAACTGTGTCAAAATTGTTAAACTTGAAGACCGAGTTTAATATGATGGTCAATTATTATGATAGGATGGTAGCAATAATAAAAAAAAATACTATCGAAGGATGAGAAGCTTTTTGGGAGCTTCTATACTCTAAAAAAATAGTAAAAGGGTTAGGCATGGGATATAAGAAGATAGATGCATGCCGTAATAATTGCATGCTTTTCTATAAGGAAGACCAACTGAAGACTCCATGTGACATATGCGGTGAAAGCCAAATTAAGTCAAGGCAACTGAGTAGGAATCAGAGGAACATACCATATAAGATTCTTCGATACCTTCTCCTCACTCCTATAGTTCGGAGGCTCAAGTTATCTAAGAGTACGACTGGGCAAATGAAATGACATGAAGAAGGGATTCGCAAGCCCTCTAATAGATGAGTCATCCATCAAACAATGAGGTATGAAATAATTTGATGCTTGCCATCCTTTATTTGCTCAAGAATTATGAAATATCATTTTATATATTTTAATTTTTTTAATTTATTTTTTTTATAATATACAGATGATGTAAGAGGGCAAATCCATACCTAAGAAGCTAAGATCATTAGGTTACGGGCCAACAAAATACGTGACATACTATAATAGCTGTAACATAAATAGTTTCAAATTTTACACCCAGCAATATGAAAATTATGAAAGCATAATGAATAGTGGTGTGTATAAAGGATAACTAGTGGGAAGAGTCGAAGAGTGACTAATATGGAATCCTCAAAGAAGTGATCAAAATGACCTACATTGGAGGTAATAGTATCATTCTATTTAAGTGCCAATGATTTGATAACAATAATAGTATGAAGGTTTATTTATAGCACGGGCTTATTAAAATCAAACATAGATCAAAAATATATATCAACGAGCCATTTGTGCTAGCTTAACAAGCTACTCAAGTATATTACACTCCTTTTCCATCAAGAGAGAGAGGAAGAAAAGATTATTGGATTGTATGTCGAGTGAAGTCTTGAGTCATTTATTACGTGCTCAAAGAAAAAGAAAAGTCCCAATTATCAGAATGCTTTCAAGAGGATGAAACATTAGGATTTCATCGATCTTCAATAGATGCCAAATTAGATGCTCCAAAAATTCTCGCACATGATGGCCAACATGAGAAGGTAGACCCAACTAATTTTGTTTTAAAGAACAATCCTATTCAGGAAGGAGAAGAAGAGGAAGAACAAAAACTGAAAGAAGAGGAAGAGGTGGAAGAAGAGAAAGAAGTGGAAGAAGAGGAAGAAGAATCCAAAGGATACTAGACATCTGAAGAGGTCGATGAGTAGTGCTAAGTATATAATCCTTGAATCATTTTAATTATTTATCTTGCATCATTTTAAATTTTACATTACCATCTATAATTATATAATTAATTTAATAAATTTATTTATTTTTATTTTTAGATATTATACATCATGTCTTCTAAAGGTCAGAACCATGCTAGAAGAGGATAGAGCTCTCGAGGAAAGAGAAATCATGTGGCCAACTCGTATGGTTCTACACCTCTCATAACAGATGATAAACTCTAATACTTTAGATATTCTCATTTTTATTATTTTATTTTTTGTTAACTAATATAATATTTTTTTATGTTAAATATTTTGCACTTAAATTTGGATAACAGAAGGTCACCAGTGACCCCATAGTAGTCACATGTTGTAGCGACTAGCTCAGACATGGAGTCATGATCGAGGATCCATCTGGCTCATGGCACCCCCGACTCCACCGGAGGATAGAAAGCTCATCCACATTCAGAACCACTTATAAGTAATTAATATGTTTAAAATTTAGTCATTCTAGATTTAATATTTATTTTTTAAAATCAATTTTACAGTATGTTTAGAGAGTCTAGAGTATCTTGTGTGATTATCGGTATTATCTGATACTTGATGCTAGGGCCAATGAACGAGTTCTCCAACTAGCCATATGGAACTTATGATGTAGCTTGGAAGATATTTTGGATAAGTTAGAAATATTTAATTTTTTAATCCATGATAGGTTTGTATTTTATTTATTAATACATGATTGCTTCTACTTGTTGGAGTACTATCAATTTGAGACTTCTCGGGATAAGGAGGCTGGCCATCGGATCTTCGAGTAGGTGGCCATACATAAGTTTCGAGATGGGCTATACAATCTTAGGTAGTCCACCATCAAGCATTCCAGTTCTCAGTCACCATCAGACTAAAGGTTCTATAGGGATCATTGGATGTGGGCAGATATATGGAAGGCCCTCTACAACCAGTGGAGCATCGAGGAGTACTCCAATAAGCAATAGAAGGCTCGGTAGAATCGAACCATCCAACAAAATTCGATCAGGCACATGGGCAGCTCCATCAGCACACATGTTGTGACTGACAGACTGATAAGAAATCTATACCAAAATTCTTTACTAGAATTATGAAAACTCTTATATGTATGCTTTAATTAACTTAATTTTATTATTTACTTATTATAGATATAGTAGCTAGATCATCCATCAGGTCAGCTATAGTTGTGGAAAGCCATATACCAGTTTAGGAGGATTGGTGATTACTTAGATTTTAAGTCATAACAGATTATGGTAAGAATTTCAAACTATATTTATTAAATTATTATAGAATCTGATATGTATATTAGAACTAATATATTTCTGAACTATGTAGATGGATTACATGGAGTATATCGTTGCACGCCATGGTGATGACCCATCCACTCAGCCTCTCGTTGATCTTGAGGGATAGCTCAGGATCATCAAAGGGGTGAGTAGGAGTCAGGTCATAAGATTCGGCTATAGCTTTGACCCTCTAGTGGCTCGATACTCTTCGACATCTTTATAGGTCTCGACGTTCTAGACTTGGAACAACATGCATGTGAAGAAGGTCGTGTAGAGACTTGTGAGCCAGCAACCTCAGAGCTTCTAGGATGCCATCCATGATACGATTGTGGAGATTCTTCGGGATCCATAGCTGCATGACCAACTTAGCTTGTTGTCCCAAAAATCACATCAGAAAATTCTATTAGTAAATCTTTTACTTATTTTAAGTTTTCATATTTAAAAGCTTCACATATTTAGGCTTGAGTCAGAAAAAGAGATATAGAGGCTACAAATTCAATCTAACCGTCTAATTGATGGGCCAGGATGTTTATAGCTTCATATCATCGAATGAAATATGTAGAAATAATTTATTCGAGAATCAAAGAAGTATATTGAAAGATACGCCTCTATATTAAAATTTATTAATAATATTATATTTTCTTCATTTCAAGATATTAGAATATCCGGCTCTCATCCAGTAGCTACTAGAGAGGAGTAGGAGGATGAGGTGGAGGATGACATAGAGGATCTGACATGATTTTCTTTTATTTTGATGTATTATATTTTTTTGATATTACTTATAAAATTATATAATTTATATTTTTAATATAATATAATTAATTTTTTATTTATGATTATCATATTATCTTTAGATTTTTATTATGATAGATTTTAGGAACCATAATTGATTATGATTAATTAAAATAAATTTTTAAAAATATTATCATAAATTTTTAAAAAAAATAAAATTAAATATTATCGACAGCATTAGCGATGGCTTAGCCATTGCTAATACTTATAGTAATGGCATTAGCGATAAAAAAGCCATTGCTATTTTTTAATTTTTTTAAAAAAAAATTAATTTAAAAATAAAAAAATAAATAGTGATGAAATTTAGCCATCATAAATACCATCACTAATAGTGATTATTAGCAACGGCTAGAAAATCCATTGTTAATAGTGGCAATAAGCGACAAGGGCTATTCCGATAATTAATTAGCAATAGTTTTTCATTGCTAATACTATTATTGATAGCAAAACCACTATTAGCGATGGTAATTAGCCATTGCTAATAGTGAAATTTCTTATAGTGTGCCAAACTATTACATCACGTTCTTCGGACGATATATCTCCATAATGTCGAAGCAAATAAGAGGTGTGCATGTCCTCCATATATGTTGATCTGATCGACATACCTCAGGCAATGCTGTGATAACCGGATTTCTTTTTGCATAAATCTCAAAGCAATAAAAAAAGAAGGGAAAGCCTTAGATGAACGAAAATCTTCTTCCTCCCATGATCGATTAAAACTAGGACTCCTAAGGCTTTCTAAATCCTAGGAGATCCTCTATAAAATCTTCCTTCTTTTTCTCTCCAAGGCCATTAAGCAATAGAGACTTCCCCTCTCTCTTCCTTTTTTCTCTATTCTTTCATTGAAGCCACGAACACATTCCTTGTGTCCACCTAAATACCTTGCTTGAGAAGACACCGGAGCCCAAGATATGTCCCGAACCATCTACATCTCTTTCTCTACTTCCTTCTATATCCTTGTGTACGGTCGTCGGCCATCAAATTCACCGAAAACCCATGAAGAAGCAAACCCCCTATTTTTCCCTATTTTAATCGAGCCTTATTGCTCATTTTTTTGGCCACCGACACTGTCGCCTGCAGTGCCATGCCCCTGGCTCACGACCCCCACCTACTAGCTATGTATCCTGAAAGTCTTGGCCACCGATGATCAACCTATGATCAAAAAATCAAAGAAAAAGGGGCGGTCCCTTTTTTCAAATTCTTTATTTTTTTGATGACCGCCACTTGCCATCGGCCACCCTTTTGCACCACCGCCATCGACCACCCACTGTCGGACCTTCGGCTGTATTGCCACACCCTGTAGGAGCACTAGCCACCCCCTTCCCTCCCTTATTTTGGCTAAGAGAGAAAAGAAGAAAAGAAAAGAAAGAAAGAAGAAGAAAAGAAAAGAAAAAAAAAAGAAAAAGAGAGAGAAAAAAATTTTCTCTCTTCTTCTCTCTCTAAAATTTTTCTCTCTCTATCTGATTCATGAATCCTAGGTTGAACCTAAGATGAGATCAAGATGACAGGAGACTGCTCTGAAATCCATGCAGTAGGTCGGATTTTGGTCTGACTTTTATCAGAAATTCATAGCTTTTTTATCATGAATGATCCCACATTAAGTTATTCTTATATAATTCCTGATGAACCTAATCATGAATGTATTCTCTCTCCACTTTCTCTCTCTACTTTTTTTCTTTTGATCAACTTTTTTTCTCTAAGAAGATCTATGAATCTTGTACCGAGTCATGTTTTTATCTTCTAGGGATCCATGTTGACTCCTATAAGATGGTTCGAAACTGCTTTGAAATCCACGCCATATGTCAACTTCACTTCAGCCATATCTAGTATCTTAAGAACCCATCATTGATGAATCTTGTTGATTGATCTTGACTTTAATCTAATATGTGTTTCATAATTCTTTAGTTAAATCGTTTAAATCTGATCCTTAGCTTAAAGACCATGAATTATCCTAGTGATCAAACGGTCCGACATGTCCGACCAACAGTCTTCTTTTCTTATAATTTAAATCTTATTAAATTTATTGGATATAAAATTTATCATATCTTTGATATTTTAAATAGGATCACCTATGAAGTCTAAATGAAATCTTACGTTCTTTACTTATTTTTAAATTATCATACCTTTTTATGCATATGAACTATTGTTAAAAATTTATATTTTTTATAAAATAAAGATCAACATATGATATATGAAAATCATATTTTATTATGATCATTGCTTTTATGAACATGTTTTATGAAAATGACATATTTTATGAAGTATGAATTTAAATATTTTTCCATCTAAGTACAAGTATATTTTAAATAAAAGATATAAAGATTTCAAAGGTTCTCAGATAGCTATGAACAAATTTCTATGAAAATGTCAACACCTAGAGCTAGCATCCACAAGAAACATGATCCCACCAATGGGTTCCAAGTTGGCATAAGAAATAAGAATCCCGTCGATTAAAAAACATAGCCCTATCACGAGTATAATAATGATCTTAGCATGAATATCTGTGAGTAAGATTTTGAAACATGATATGAATATATGATCAAGAGTAATTTATAAATCATGTTTATGAAATTTTATTATTTAGGCATGCATGATTGATTTATGACTTATTTTATATTATGTTCTATGAAATATTTTATTTATAATATATGTTATTTTCTAAATATTGCATTGTCATGAAAAAACTTATGCTTGATTCGGTAAGGAAGCATAGATTTTACTTATTGAGCTAGTGTAGCTCATATCCTTTTTATTTTTTTTCTTTTACAGAGGATTAAGGTTAAAACCAATGAAGAATCTAGGCTTGGAGATCTACATAGCAAGTTGGGAACTTTGGTAGTTGAACTTAGTTTATTAAATGATCATAAACTTATAATTATCTATTTATGATTTTAAGAGATGCGTTTGGTATTTATTTTTAAGATTTAGATGCTCTGAACCAATTTTGATTTGATTATTTGATAGATAATGAATTTGAATCTTTATTTATATTTTAATTATGAATGAATTTAACTGATTATGATCGATAGGCTTCGTGTTATCGAGGATGGTTCATCTCGGTAGCATGACTGTATTATATCTCAAATTTGGGGCATGACAAATGCAGTCAATATCTCTAATGTATAAGGCTTTCACACCATCTAATCATCATGCTACTGGTCAAGTTGATCTCTATAGTATACAATAGTATGCAATACTAGGTTGCTAGCACCAGTCAGTCGAGTCCTCTACCTATCCAAAACAAAGTCAATATGTTATTCTATTAAAATCAAAAGATTATTATAACAAATTAGTGCTATTAGTTACATGCCTGTATTCTAGTGGATCAGCTTGCTCGTGCTGTATCCTGTAAAAAGGGCCCGCAATACTAGCATCATCCAATGGGCCATATCCGTATACATCATCTTCCAGCACTAGCTAGTGGGCTACAACCTTATGGAGCATCCTATCTAGCCATCCAATATATAAATGCTCCCATATCCAAAGCTACAGCAACACTAACGGCCAAGCTATCTCATGCACATCTGATCTGGTGGCCCTGCAGAGCTCGCAATATAGGAATGCTAAAACAAAACTGTCCTAACTTAACTATCTACATACATGAAGATTACGTAGCAATGGTAAGTACAATAATTGCACATGCGATTCAGACTGATCGATGAACAGATGGCCACCAAAAAGATATAAAATGAATACTCGAGCATGCCTCCTCATATTCTCATCATCTGCATCATCTAATAAGTGGTGGAAAGTATCACGAAGTCAATAAAATCTTAGTGAAGATCCAAACAACACCATCTTTGGTGGTATAATCCCAAACAACTCTCTGCAGAGATCTGACCAAATGATCTACATGGTATCATGATGGCAAGCCCATGCACCGTAATTCGACAAGAATGGCAACATCCTATAATATGATCATCGCCTTCCTGACGTGCAAATGAAAAGTGTGAGTCTCCTAATACCATCGCTCTACCATGGCTATGATAAGAGCACAGTCAAGCTATATGTCGCATACTCTATATATTCCATAAAAACCTGACATATGAATATACTACACAATCCTCCCATGTAGCTGCCAAGCATGTATCACCGTAGACCCTTTGTGCCTACAATGTAGTAGTCGCATGTCCTTCCCAAGATATATACTGTCATTACGGTGTTGGGTCTGGAGATACAGCATAGTAGAATCTATTGGCTTTGGGTGCACATCCGAGTCTAAACCATCCATATCGTATCTACTTTAAAATATATTATTTCATAAATTTAATATATGAATGATGATAAATTCCTCTAATTTAATAATAATTGATTAAAATATATCAAAGATGCTAAAGTTAATATAAAGACCAACATCAATAATAAGGTAACTTCATAAATTTTGTCAAGAGTTTACACTGCATGAGTACATTACCAAAATAGTTCAAAAAGAACAAAAGCGATACTTTCAAAATAGTTTGCATGCCATATGAAAAAAAATGATAAATCAACATCGTTGGGAGCATCTACACCGATTGTGCCCCGTCTTCTTATACAGCCCACATCGTACAATATTTTGACTCTCCATTGCATCCATATTATTTTCGATCCTTCTCGATTGTAGACGCCCCTTTCCATGTTGTCTTGTGGATGGATGTGATATAAATCTAAGTGTAGTCTAGTTAGGCCAATAATGAGGACTCTTTAAGGGGTAGAAGGTAGGTGCATATGACTGCTCATAATATTGGATAGTATAACAATCATCCATAAATTGCTTTTAGTCTAAGTTCTCACTAGCACATATAGTGAACAAATGAGAGCACGGATAGTATAGTAACTATCACTTCCGACATGTGCACGCTCCTAAGTCGATCGTCTATATATAATCGGGTTCATTGAGACTATAATATCTGCATCTCAAGCATATCTCATACAAACCTGATTAGTTATTATACTTAACCATACCATTCTCTCTAGACTTCAGCTGGTGTCCATTTAACTTACGTATAATCTTATTGATGAAAATCCTACTAGAACTGGAAGCCCTAGATGCATGGACCAATGCCCAAAAAACTCGATGGAACACCTCTATGTTTGGCTCTGTCATAGGAATTTTTGCAAAATCTACCATGGTCCCCTTGTTGGCATGACAAACTGCAACTAGCCAAGGATCTAATACGTTGTAGGACTCCATTCAATCTCCAAACAACTCGCTAATAATAAAGTTATTTAGCTAGCCATGTCTTCTTGTAAGATACCTTAACTGCACTGCAATATATCATATACCCGAATTAATCTTCTAATGATATCGACAATCATATATGAATCTAGTTATGGATGATCTCGCATCACATCTATATTCAAGTATATGTGTCACCTTTTATATACCATAATCTTCCATCACTGTGTCTTGATCCGACAGTAGACGTGGAGATGCTAGCTGCAACTATGAGACTATTTCACACAACGCTCCACTTAATCCTATCTGATCCGATGACTTTGAAAGGATGGTGAGTATGAATGGCATACTATTTTATGGCACATTGGACCTATTCTTTCGATCGGAATATCATTCCCTTTCTTAACTCTTCATTGCCATCAAAGAATGAATGTTTCGGCAATGCCCCATGGGATGTAGCCTCATCATCATCGAACACATCAACCAATCCAAATTTAGGAACAAGGGGCATCTCATGTGGTGGAACATCCTCTTCTGCACTAAACTCCCAAGTATCACTGCCATCAGGCACTGCATCCTATCCTCATCTTCATCATTAGTAAAATTAGGATCATAGCTCACAGCAGCTTCATTTTCTATCAGAGATGTATCGGCCATTGCGGCTCCCAATTCTTTAACCCAAGCATGGCAAGCATAGGGTTGATTAAGTGGTATAGGGTCATTACATTTATGCTCCATAGGCTCTATGGTAGCTGCCACATAACTAGGACCAACCCCCGCATTATTAAATAGAGCATAATTTTCATAATGATATGCAGCCTCTGGCCCTACCATGTACTGAGAACTATCACTTATGGATACTGTTGGTCCACTAACCGTATATATATGGTGCCTCCATACTCATACTTAGCTTCATCGGCCATTTGAGATGCATCCAGTGGAGATCCCCCATGCCTGACTGTGCAAGTGGAGCAGATATAGGCTGAGAAACTTATATGATGTTCACCACCATCAGAAACTCCTACTGCTGCTAGTTCGATAAAAATTTTTGCCATTAAAAAAATTTCTTGTGATGGAATGCCCAAGACCTGCACGTGGTTTGATTATCTTCAATAAGTACAGCTAAATACTGTCTAGCAGTATGAATTAAAAATCTACATATTAAGCAAACTCTATATTGCTTAGGATTCCATCTGGTGATAGTATAGCAGATTCGCACAAGAACTTAGTATGTGGTGTTATAGTCCATCATGGACATTCGGATTTTTCCACCATCATAATATGCACCGTTAGCATCACAACTTATCCTTCCATCATAATAGAAGATAACATAGATAAGTCTTAGATCCATTTTTCAAAAACTATTATGAGAAGTAAATGTATAAACATATGAAATTATAAAAGTCTAGATGAAAGATAGAAGTGACAAGTCTTGAAATTGTGCGGTTCTAAAAGAAACTTCCATAAGAAACTTTGCAAGTTTTCTAAGTACATAATGAAACATGACTCTAGATGGAATAATTTAGATACTCAATCGCTATAGAAATATTAATTATCTTTGGCTATTCAGTCATGTACATTCATATAAATAGGTATGGCATAGCTGACTAAATACACGTCTGTGTGCACGGTGCAGTTCTATGACCGACACCCGATTAATTATATTAAGCACTAACAATTACATAAATTTAAAATTATTATATACTTGTGAAAGTAGCACTGACACTTTGTTCATTAAAGTAACTTCAGTTCTTGACTGCATGTAGGATTTATCCAACCCCAGAACCTTGCTTTCCCCATCTGATCAAGACAACTTTTAAACATCTCTCCCATCCCTAATCCCTAAAGAACATCAACCTCGGTCAGACTAGCACCTCCCACTAGTTTCATGATAGACGTGCCTGTCAAAAACCTAGGTCACTGTCATAACTAAAATCCTGCAATGAAGAAGTCATCAGATGATTACCCACCACTATATCTCTATGAAGAAGCGATAGGGACCTGGGGGAACAGCTGATCAACAACCACAACTCAAGGAGGAAGACTTACAGGTAGAGAAGAGATAGGCCATGCCCCAATTCTGATCTCGTTCTCTATCTGCCTGGGTCAGCGCCTGGACCGTGCTAAGATGTAGTTATTCCTTTCAACACATGGTTTAGAAGTGTCCAACCATCAACACCACTCAAGATTTTTGGAGCAGAAAAATTAGAACCACTTAAATTTATAAAAGAAGAGAACCAAAGAGCAGCATAGCAAGAATTTTTTTTTTATTTATAGATCCAGAAACAATAAATGAAAAAAAAAAAACAAATTTCACATATTTTAGAATGCATGAGATAATTTATCCAAAGGAAGATCAAAATAATATCTAAGGTTCTACAATCATCTTCTTTTGCATTCTTGGATCATGCCTCACATAGCTCTCAAAGCACTCCTAACTCCTTTCTTGGAATGATAGTTTACCTTGTCTAGATCGTGGAATGAGGGTTCGGATGCCGGCTGTTGAAATTAGACGAAGCCGTAGATCACTGGCTGGTGGAAGATGGATGGAGGGGAAGATCATCAATTGGTGGGAGACGAATGGAGCCAGAGATCGCCGGCTGGTGGGAGTTGGTCAAAGTTGCACAAGTCGGATGGACTTGAACAAGGGAGTCAGAACGAAGAATAGGAAGAATAGGATGACTCGATCTCAAAAAAAAGTGGTATGAGAGAGCTGCCCTATTGTAGGGCAACTCATAACTTAGCCTGCTCTGCAACAATGGATGCTTAGCCTTCTACTCGGTCTCAAGAAATTTGTGATCTCAGAGAGCCGTCCTATGGTAGGGCGACTCTTCTAATCACCTTCATATAGAACAGTTCATTGAGTCGCTCTGTAATAGAATAGCTCTGCCACTTTTTTCCACCATGTCTTAAGTGTGGCTGACTCATCAATGATAGTCGCCCTACCATAGGACAACTTTATTTGGGACAGTACTCTCATAAATAGTTTAAAAAGAATATTAATTTCATAGTTTATTTTTATTCTAATATTATTTTGATAAAATTATCGAAATAAAGAGATAATAATAGTAAAATTATTTACTTTTTTTTTTGGTAAGACGGATCATTTATACCCATCTAAAGTGAATACATCCAAAATAATTAAAAAATAGAATGCCCCAGAAAGGGCTAGGAGTCGCATAGATATCAATCTAATAATTTATTTAAAGTGCTCCGTAATAAAAGTTGCTACTCGATCTATTGCCGTGTTCACTTTCTAGAAGACGTGCCTAATGGTAAGCTAAGCGTAGCCCAACAATGGCATCGATATTTCTTACAATAAAGGGTGGCTAGTATCCCCTCACTCCTCTGGACTCAGGTCATGATAGTGGTTGACTCTCCCTCGATGATCAAATGGTTGAAATGAAGGGTCCGTCGAGCATAAGTAATCCAAGCCCACATAGCACGGAGCTCCGCAATTGAGAGGGCTCAAAGAAATGACTGCCCTCAGCCACGAGTAGTCTAGAAGCATGGTCATGAATCACAAAACCAGCACCTTTTCTCTTACCTCTGATACTACCATCAAAATTGATCTCGATGAAGATTGGAGGAGAGGGTTCCTAAACAATGAAAACTCGATGGATCACTATAGGAGCAAGATAGAAATTCCAAATCTTCGAGGGTCTTGAGGTCCCATCAATCACCTTAGTAGCCACAATCAAGGCTCTTTCTAAAATAAATCTCCCCGGAGCTTACCATACTTTGATTTTCAAGGTCTCCACCTTTTCTTAGATTTTACAGTATTATTCAATTTTTTTATTTTCTCTAAAAATAAAATTGATGGCGACTTTCACTACTATAGAATAGGGCTACGACAGCGATTTGTAACTGTTGCCATATCCTAAAAAATTACTATCATAAGCTATGACAGTGATTAGCTAACCACTACCACTATGGCCGTTGTCATAGGTCTATGGCAGCAGTTATTCGAACCGCTGTCATATAGAACCTATGGTAGCGATTTGTAAACCGCTACCATAGATTGAGCTATGGTGGTAATTTTTTAACCGCTACCATAGATTTATCTATTGCAGCGGTTACAGAACCACTGCCATAGGTCTAATGCAGTAGTTTCATAACTGCTGTCATAGGTTAATGATAATGGTTGGCACGTAACTTATGGCAGTGCTTGGCACATCCATGGCAACAATTTTGCAATCGCTACCATATCTTTTGAATAATAAAAAAAATATAAAATTTTTAATTTTTTATATATTTTTATCTAATAAATGTAGAGATATATATAACATAAGAAAATATAAGAAAATATTATAAATATAAGAGTATTTCTGAAATGCTCCAATTTTATTATCAAATAAAATTTATTATAATATTTTTAAAAAAATATATCAAAAGTTTTCTAAATCTACATCATCATCGTCATCGAAAGATGGAGCACGAGCTGGAGGAGCTAGAGTTGAAGATAGAGCTGGAGGGGCTGGAGCTGTAGGAGCTGCAGTTGGAATATTGATCAACATGTCCTCAAGGCCCATGAAGTCAGCTTCAAAATACGTGCTAAGCCTCGTCACTATTGGGCTCAAGATGTTCTCCAAATGAGATGTGCGCTCCTCAATATGAGCAACCCACGCCATAGCCCGATCTGCCCATGTCGTAACCTAAGCTGCCTACACCAACGCCTCCTCAAGCTACTTTCAATTAACGATACTGAAAGAATATGAAAAGATGCTTGCCTCAGATTAGTAGCTCATCTCCGGACCTGCATCGAATTCTTTCAGAGTGCCCAAGCTTCAAGATCTGAGATAAATTATCATGGAGGCCAGAGGTGTTTAGGCCCTCGCTCGTGGGCACTTTTAACTGCTCTTATAATTATAAATTTAAATATAATTTTATAAGAAATACTATAATACTAATATATTTATTACTTACAAAAATTCTTCTGATCGTGACGTTCATCGACCTGCCCTTCTTATCCGTATGGCTGGATCGAAAGATTTCTCTATGGTTGGACATCACTCTATCTCTCATTAGCTATAACAATGGATCAGTTTATTAGAAATATAAAAAAAATATTAATTTAATTTATCTAATAAGATTTAAAATTTATTACTTCTCTATGCATACGACTGACCATAAACCGATGGCCTAGAGTATGCATGTACTCCTAGGCTATCTAATTCTCTCAATTCTAATGGAAGGTAGCCTAATAAGTATTCAAATAAATAATAAATATTTAAAAAATATTTAAATATAATTTTAAATATATTAAAAAATTTAAAAGTTAGAAATTTTATCTTGAACTTTTCGCTCCTCCAATGTCTAACCATCCTCTCCCACTAACTCTGAGGACAGTTTTGTATCCAAAGAACAAGCTCTTTTGGAGTGTCTCGTCGGTGCTTAAGCCATCCTCTGTGAAGCTTGATCTTATAACCCCTGTACAACTTTCTAATCTTCTTCAGTCGGGCATCTTAAGCCCTCTCATGATCTAAAAAGTCGTACCTCCTCTATATAAAGTTATCAAAAGTCAGTTACTAAATTATTTTAATCAAAAAAAGTATAAATATATCAAATGCATAAATATAATTAAGATACACTTACCCATATCTCCTCCCACACCCAGTCCCTAAAACCAGCATTCATCAATCGTCAGTTTATGGGCAATACCGGAATGATGTCAAACCACCTCACAAGCATTCCAAAAAAGGAATGTATCTTCCATGTAGTCTCTCCTACCGGCATTTCCTCTGCATCATACTGCACCATCACCTATTACTGACGATTCCATACATGCAGCATGCATGTGGGACCATGAAATATCCTACTGGATGATGCACCTGCAATGAAAATACATCATGCAAATATATGTATACAAATACTATATAAAAAATAAATAAATAAATAATATAATAAAAATATATACTCAAATGTCAGTGTCGGAGCATGTGTCGGAGATGTGACTGACGATGGAGGCTCAGATGTCGGTGGAGTAGATATTAGCGATAGAGTAGATGTCAGCGGTGGAGTAGATGCTGATGGTCCCTAAGCAGTCGATGCGAAGGTAGATGGAATATGCTCCGACTGCTCCTCGGATGCCGAGCTCTGCATAACCTGCCGAGGGATGGAGGTGAAAGCTAGATGGTGTTTCAATGCCATCATAACCTGCAACATTAATTAAGGATGAGCAACAAATAATTTCATTTTCTATTAGTGGCCGAGGGTTCTCTCAGCGGTCAGCATGGCCTACGACTGTGGGCATGGCTCGAAATTCGTCGATGGGGATAAAGGTTCTCTTAGCGGCTGGCATAGCTCATGGCCACCGACACGGCCCAGAACCTGCCAACGGTGATTTTCTTATCGATCGACATGGCTCAAGGGCTATTCACGATCGTTGACACGGCACGGCCCAAGGCTACCGATACGACACGGCCTAGAGCTGATCGATAGGAGTTTTCTTATCAACCGACATGGTCCAAAGGCTGTCCACGGCTGTCGACATGGCACGACCCAAGGGCTATCGACGGCTTCGGACAGATAATTATAATATTTATAATAAATATTTATAATATTTATTATAAAAATTTTAAAAATTATTATAAATATTATAAGTGATTAATAAATAATACTATAAAATTAAAAAAATTATATCTGTGGCTACGAAAAGGGGGTCGCATCAAAAGCTTCAAGGATCGTCGGCGACGGTGCTAGAGGTAACCTACGAAACATGATCAAGATAGTGAGATAGAGAGAGAAGAGAGAGAAAGAGAAGAAAGAGAGAGAAAGAGGGGAGAGAGAGGGAGAGGTGGCTAGGGGAGTGTCGTGACGGGAAGGTCGGGGAGGGGGTGGTGGTGCACGTGATGGAGAGGGGCGGCCCGGGGCTGGGGCTGGCGGGGCTTGGAGGTTTGAGCGGGAAGGGACGGAGGGCATCGAGAGGCGGGGGTCGGAGATGAAGGAATCGGGGGTGCGGTGATGGGGAGGCCAAGGGGTGCATGGTGATGGGGAGGGGCAACCCGGGAGGTGGGGGTGGTGGGGGTTGGGTGATTGATCGGGGAGGGGCGGGGAGGGCGAGAGGCGGGGCGACTGGGGATGGGGGGGCCGGGGGGCGCGGTGACAGGGAGGCCAGGGGGTGCACAATGACGGAGAGGGGCGACCCGAGAGGTGGGGTGGCGGAAGTTAGGGGATGACCGGGAGGGGCTAAGAGCGGGGGCGGTCGGGGATCGGGGCCAGGGGGCGCGATGATGGGGGGTCGAGAGGGGCAACCCGGGAGGTGGGGGTGGCGAAGATTGGGGATGACCGAGGAGGGTGGGGTGGGGCAAGAGCAAGGCGGCCGGAGATGAGGGGCAAGCGGGGAGGAGGGGGGGCACCGAGAGGCGGGGGCGGTTGGAAGGGAAGGAGGGGCGATGCCGACCAGGGAAGGAAAGGGGTGGGGTCACACCGACGATGGAGAGGAGAGAGAGAGCGCAAGGGAGGGAACCAAATTTGGAGGCGGTTTAATTTTAACCTAACCTATGGCAGCAATTTTTGAATCACTGCCATAGCGATAGGTCTATGGCAGCGGTTAGAAAATCGTTGTCATAGGTCTATAGCAACGATTTTCAATAACCGCTGTCATAGGTTGAAAATTAATTTTTTATATTTTTGCTCTAAATATTATATAATTTTAAAATTTAATTTCCATCTTCACTTTTCATTATCTAAATAATTATTATTAGAATGTTGTCACAAAAGATCGTCTTGATCTAATGGCCCTAGCTTCATCGATAAAAAAAAAATTGATTTCGACGATCATGAACAACGATGGATAATCTGATAGATGGAGACCTCCGATGGATCTAAAAATCTGCAATGATGATCTCGATGATATTTCTAACATACTTTCAAAATTTTACTTCAATCGGATATCGTTATCATGGTCATTTTAGTATAGAATGATTTTGGCCGTTAAATTAGAAATAAGCGATCAAAGGGCTAAACAACGTTCGATTATGAGATAATTTTTTAGTTAAATGAACTTTGCTATAATTTTAATGATTTTATACGATGATGATTATAAAATTCAAATTATTTTTATATGAATTGTTCACGTTAAGCAGATCTTGCAAAAGCACGAGCATAATTACTAATGGAGTTTAAGAATGGTTATCAAGCGACATATAGTTTTGGATCGTTCTTAGATCCACGAGTTGAATTTTATGATCACTATTGTAAAAATAATTAAAGTAGTAGCCAAGATTATTTATGAAAAAAATTATCTTATAATTGAACGTCGTCTGATCCTTTGATCACTCGTTTATCATTTAACGGTCAAAATTATCCTATACTAAATTAACTACGATAACGATATCCGATTGAAATAAAATTTTGATAGTATACTATAAATATCACCGAGATCATCATTGCAAATTTTCAAATCCTTCAAAGGTCTTCATCTATCAGATTATCGCATCGTCATTCATGATCGTCGAAATCAAATTTTTTTGATCAATAAAGCTAGGGCCATCGAATCGAGGTGACCTTTTATGACGATACTCTAATAATAATTATTTAGATAATGAACGATGAAGATGGATATTAAATTTTAAAATTATATAATATTTAAAATAAAAATATAAAAAAAAGATATGGCAGCGGTTACACTAAACCGCTGCTATAGATCGCATCTATTACAGTGGTTATTTTAAATTGCTGGTATAGGTTTGACCTATGGCAACGGTTACATGTAACTATTATAATAAATTAATTTATAGCAGCGGTTAGAATAAACCATTGCCATATATCAGACCTATAGTAGCAGTTCGATATAATCGCTGCCATAGGTCGGACCTATGGCAGTCGGACCTATGGCAGCTATTCAATGTAACTGTTACCATAGATCTGATATATGGCAACAGTTCTTTGTAACTGTTTCTGTAGATCTTATTGTAGTAGTTTCAAAAATCGCTACCATAGAATGCGCTGCCGTAGCCTCTTTTTGTAGTAATATTTCTGTCAAATTCATTGCTATAAACTTTCCACTCAAGATAATATAAAAATGTATCATTAAAAAAAAAAATTCTTAGGATATGCATTGTTTGTTAGGGCATTCATGAAGTTCATATCCTTTCTCTATGTATAAATTGATCGAATATAAAATACAAAATATATAGTTTTGAACTAAAGAACCTAACTAAGAGCAAGAAAATATTATTATAGTATAGGGTCTTGGACTCCATTCTCAATATTGTTTCTTGCGTCTCGAAATCATTTCTTCTCAAATCTTTTTCTTTCTTGTTTCTGGATCAAGTAGAAAGATTCTTTTTTCGCTTGTCGTGTACGTGCATATAGAGAAGCATCAACTATGAGGCCTTCATGATCATGAACCATACTATTTCGCATGCACATAAGAGGCCTTTATGATCTTTACGGCAGCGATTATATTCCTCGAACCTAATCCAGTAGTCCAACTTTCCTTCCTATCTATTTTGCTTATCTATTTGCTAATTTATACAAATTTTTATGTACACTTAAGAAAAATGACGGTGTGTAGCATGAGTTCAAAACTATTGAAATGGATGGTACCATCTATATCGCCTCATTCTAATATGAAATCGCAACTGATATGGATGCTACGACACCAAAATATCCATACCAAGCCTAGCGGTTGACTAGCATGCACGGACAGTACCATACTAATACGGAGTATTGGATACTAGAAGGAAAACCAACAC
The DNA here is from genome assembly GCA_006176705.1 of Cocos nucifera. Classification (NCBI taxonomy): domain Eukaryota; kingdom Viridiplantae; phylum Streptophyta; class Magnoliopsida; order Arecales; family Arecaceae; genus Cocos; species Cocos nucifera. Next base: position 286,433 of record QRFJ01003409.1, on the reverse strand, counting down.
CGCACCTTTCCTGTAGAAAAATGGTATGAGATTGGGTAGTCTCGGTACGTAGTCTGACCCCTTCAAGCAATATATATAATTTTGGCCGGGCTTTCTAATTCCGCTTCTCAAAATCAAAAAATTAAAATTAAAATTAAAATTAAAAAATCAATACTGTATAATACTTTAAAAAATAATAATGACAATAATGAGATATGACCCTACAAGGTATGTTGGTGGAGGTGGGTTTTTTTTTTTTTTTTCCCTTTTCTTTTTCCTTTTCAAATAAGCAGGACTCAAGTGTATGATGTTACCAATTGGCACAGCACGCTGCCATGCCATGAGCTACATGGAGTATGATGAAGCAGCTATATATAGCTGATGACCATGAGCAAGCACTAATAAGAGATATGCATCAGTCCAGGCCGACAACGTTCTAACTGAAAGTAGAAACAAAATCCGTTTCCTGGATTGGATTCCAACATGTGTACCAAAAGTGGGCAAGTTGCGACAGAAAGTTCCTGGGGAACAATAATATTCCCACTTCCCCTTGAATCCTATATGCTTTCCCACATTGTAAACACCCGACAAGGTGTCGATCGATGCCCCTTCCCAGGTTAAAAATCCTTGGTGGATCACAATGAATTATGCTGATCAGCCATTTCAAATGTAATGCATGCATAGAATCTTTCCGAAAGCATAAGGAGTTGTATCAACCAATTCTTTCCTTAAGTATATATTCTCTAAATGATAAGCTTATCATCTCATTCCTTGGCTCCCTAGCAAATGTTTAAATGACTTGTAAGCACAAATAAACTCACCGATGATGAACTTCCAAAATTAATAACTAGTTTTTAAGCTCTTATTTTGGCTTATTTGTACCGATTTTTTGTCCTTTGGGTAATGCTTAATTATTTAAGTTGATTGAATTGTGTGTGAAACTGGTGTTCCCCTTAGCCTCTGCCTTATAAGCTGCACTAGAGTTTTTACTGCATCTTATAAGTTACCAATAATTTGAAATTGATGATAGAGATCAAGAAATGGATATGATCTGAATGCCTTCATTAGTTACAAATAACTGTCACTAACCTAAAAGATACTATATTATATTCCTTAGGTGAAAGTGGCTCCCCTAAGAGCATCATATACCAAAATTCTCTCAATTATATTACCCAGAGCAGCATGGTTTCACATAACAGGCAGAAACATAAACAATGGGAAAAAAGAAAAAAAAAGCTAGACTTGTAGACGTGGTTGTGGAGCATCCTCACTGCTGCTAAATTAGCACTCCTGAAAAATTCAAATAATTGCAGGCATAATGAAGCTGGAGGCATTTGTTACACCGCATATGTTGGATTATGATGGCACTCAATTCAAGGATCGCACCATACAAATTTCTTGTGAAACACTTTTCTGGATAAAAAAAAAATGTATCCTGTGAAGAAGTAAGATTTTGGTTTAATAATGCCATGAAAGTGTGCAAGGTCAACAGTACTTTGGTTTAACCAAAGTAAGATTTTGTAACTAAAGTATTTGACGAAGTCATCATAGGGTTCACCTTGTAATTTCAAGGAATTAATTAAGATATGAATAATTGTCCTCTAAGATCATTACAACACATATACCTTATCGCCCATTAATTAAGCTATCAAACACTACTTTTATGATTCCACTAGAAGACTAGCAACCAAAAATCCAATTAGTGTCCAATGTTTAATCCTAAGTTTGTCTCTCTGATTCATCCAAAGGCCTAATTGGAAACAGCATAATCTGACATAATGGAATTTCTGGTAACTTCATAAAGATCTTCCATTATCCATGCTAAATGTCTTGAGTTGTGGAATCTTAATTTATCATGCTTTAGAACTATATTCCACAGTTGACCCATCAATAAGCCAAATTTCATACTTTTTGAAGCTGAAGGATCCTTGATTCAACAACTGAGAGGAGTAGGTGGCGAACGGTATCAGATGCTGCAAGTCACACTCTATAAATGGATGAGATCATTGCTCATTCAGAACCAACACTATATTGTGGTTAAACATAGTACGTCAGCCACCTGGAGAACAAAGCTTAGGCCTCTAAGGAAGAGCACTCACATGCTCAACACAACAACAGTTCCCCACATATCTTGCTAATTGAAAATTTTTTACTTTGTTTACTGCAAAGCAATCCTTTATGCTCTGTTACTATTATTAGAGGATAATGATGATGATTTTGATTCTTGATCCTCCCACTAAACTTGTAATTTATATTCAGCGTAGTAGCGTCGCTGAATTGCTTCTCCTTTAATCTAGTGGCCTTTTGATTTATAAGATCTGAAATCAAAAGCAAAAGAAGAATATAAAGATTGTCTTAGGCACAAAGACATAAGGAATAGTTCTAGAGGATGCTTCATTCTATTTGCATAATGTAATGTCATAGAGTGGTGATTCTCTCACATCCACAATGCCAGATGGTTATTCCTAAGGCGAGCAATTGATGAATAATCTAAGCTTACTTTGGAAATGAAATCTCAACATCTCATGACACTTCTTTTCGGTAGAACAGAAGATTCATTTGGTTGCCATACATGTCGGATTAGCAATAAAAACACTGCAAAAAGGAAATGGGAGGCCCAGTGATGCTTTGAGATCATGGGGATGACCAGGCACTCAATAATTCCCATACTGTTGTGGTGCATTGAGGTCATCTTTGATGACACAAGCCCAGCAAATGGAGGTGGAGGAGAAATACCCATCTGGCTTATGATGCACACCAATCTTTAGCACAATATTCTAGTGCAATGACCTATTTATTTTAAAGCATGGGATTTATTCCGCTTGGAAAGCAATGCTTGTCAGGATGCAACCTTCTGGAACTCAAAATGGAATCTGATGTGCAAATAAGGAATTTATGTATCAATATATAGATTCTGGCTTTCCAATCAAACAAATAGTCATGGGACAGATGAGGGTCTGCAAGGCTTAGATATAGCAAGAATTATGTGCAAGCCAAAATGGAGGCATGATGAAGAACCTGCACTGGTTTGAATTTATGGTATCATATTTCTAGGAACAGTTGACTTTCTTCTCGTTGGTCATGGATACTACAACCAAATAGCTCTGATTAGTGGCTGCAATGATTCTTTTGGCCACTTCTGTAGCAATATCTCGGGGAAGTTGGAAGATTCTGAAACTTGATGGTCTTCAAGGATTGCAACATACTGCACAATAAGTGAAACAAAATGTAGAACTCGAGAAGCACTTTATAAGGAAGATTTATTACATTGCTTTCCATATCTTAATGCCAACCATTTACCATGCATCAAAAGGAAATATATAATGTAAAACTCAGTTTTTGATCTGCAGCAAATCTAAACATCACCCTGTTGATGCAGTTCCATGCATCAATACTTATCCTATGTAATCTTGCAGTATTTTGTCATCATCAGGACTTGTCCTCAGCTAATTCCTTCTAGGATTCGTAGTTATTTTCTTGTACATAATACTCAAGAACAAAAATTACTAAGCAAATAAAATCTCATTTGGATTCCAGTTATTCAACATCAGAGATGCTGATTGCCAATTCGCAAGATCCACCTTATAGTCTTCTGGGCAAGGACTGAAGCTTTGAGTTCATGGAATAGCATTCGATCATGGGCCTACTCCATAAAGCCACTCTTGAGCGACAGAATTGGTGCAAACATCATAGGAAAGAACCACCCTTGAGCAGTGAAAACTTATCATTCACCACCTTCTGTTTCAAAGTGCTGCAAGGAGAGAAGAATTAGATATAATATGAGGCAAACCGATGCATGGCAATTATTGGCGCTCCTCTGGTGCCTCTCAACATCTCTTTTTTGTTTACCGAAAAAGTCGAACGCCATGCTGTGGATGGCTCGAAGTTCTCTTTGATGGCACCAAGGCTACTAATTTACACTGTTGGTGATGACGCTAAAAGGAACACTTGGTGCAACTCAAGACCCGTGATCTTCCCTTGTCTCACCCTGATGGCTACCCATCCACAACCAAATAATTTAATGAGGTGAACCAGGTGTGTGGCTTGGATCCTGGTACCAATCACTCTCTCTGCAAGCTTCATGACCATTATCGTGCCATAAATGTCACTACAACTGTTCATACATTCAATTATTACTCCACTAACTGAATCAGAGAGCAAGAAGAACAACTCTTTTGGAATGAAATAGAAAGCAGCAAAAAGGAAATAAAAGTTTGTTGAGAGATAAAAGAAGGTGAATAGATAGTTGCTTCCAATGATTCTTTCGATAATTTTTATAATACACGTTGCACATGGATGAATATTTTGTTATAACAATTCAAAATTAATCTTGGTTACAAGCCCAACTGAGTTACAACAATAATCCAAAGTTTTAATTCATTGAAGAAGGTCGTGCCTTGGATATTTGTTAACAAAAATTCAACCTTAAATCTTTTAGAGAACTGCATGTATGACATTAAAAAAGAAATTGCTGTGAGTACATAAGTAACATTTAGTTTTTACTATCAAATTATTTATTTGATAATCAGTATAGATATGGTTGTATACACAGTAGGCTCAATAAATTTATTAGTTATAGCTTTCAATCCAAGAAGTTTTTCTTGGGCAGGTGTGTGCCCCTGTTTGATGGAAAACTTCGGTGGCCAACTGTGTCCTTTTGATCCACCAATTCCCTGCATCTCAAGAAATTTTTTTCTTTTTTTTGGGTTTAATAGTTTCCTTTTTTTTCTTTTTTCTTTTTTGTGATTATAATTAGGACTTCAATGATTGTATTCTTTGGCCTATGCGAACCAAGCTCCAATGTCAAGCCTTTTCACATCATTTTCAAGTTTTAAGTGGATACTTGAGATCCTTTGCAACAACTGTCTAAAATTCCACATGTTGTCAGATTCGAGGCCGTTATCCTTATCTACTTTTCAGCTTTTTGATATAATTTGAATTTGGCTAATTGTTTGCATCATTTAAAATCTGAATTGTATTTATATTTGTATCTGTCAAAGAAAGCAGATTTAGATGTAGATACATTAATTATCCAATCAATGCTAATACATAAATCCGTTTAAAATTTTATTTAATCTTATATGGCACTCATATATTTCAAAACGAAATGAGTGACAAAATGAATACTAATTTAATTTGGTTTATTTTCTATACAGTTACATCTTTGATTTCATGAATCCAAATTTATTTATCCAACATTTATTCACATTAATATCCTTATTATCAATATTTGACTTATATCTGTCATCTATTTAGAATTAACTAAAAATATAAATTTTAGAGCTGATTAACATCAATATTCACCAATATTTCATCAATATCCAATATATTTTCAGCCTTACTAGATAATGGTCAAGAATTGGTCCTCCCATCAGTGGCCTTTATCAATTCTTTGTCCATGAGATCAAAAAATAATAATAACTAAGATTTAAGACAATATTATATTTTTGATTATGATGATAAATGATTGCTTATTTTGATCTTATTGAGAAGAGTGGCATAAAGCAATTAATTTTAATAGACACTGGAAATACAAAGGATAGCTTCTGATAATTTTCTGTTCTAGCTTAATTACCATCTTGTTGAGGTGGCAACCAAGTCCTCATTGGAGGAGCATGATGCTTTATATCCTGTTGGTAAGAGGACTCTATTGCAATTTGAGTGTGAAACAAATAAAAAAGGCTACCAGGCCTTAACAAAATTTCACCTTGCAAATATCTGGATCACAATTCAGAGAAGAAAAAACCAGATGCAATGACAGTAGCACCTGAAGAGATTGTCACCCACATCCTTTTCTTTTCCAACATCAAAACCAATTTCTGAACATATTAACCTGACAGTGTAAGGACATGATTCAGCTCATAGCTGAACAGACTGCAGCTTTGGATTTCATTCTTTAAAATGCAAACAGGGTGTAGCAAAACAAAATTTAAATGTAAGGGGCCCCAGCACAGTATCACAAAAAGGAATAACAGCGTTACACAGGTTTTCATGCAAATACCAAAGAAACTCAGAGACTTAGCACTCAATTTGCAAGTTTGGTTTGAGCAACAATAGACTATTTTGAAGGTGATACAATTGCTGAAATTATTCTGCATCAAGGACTTATTATTTGGAAGGGCAACATAGTTCACAGGAACCATTGCACTTGTCTTTCCACTCTCCCTTTTTGGAGTGCCACCCACCATATTCACACCGGAGCTCTGACCCAGGGACTTCCTTACTGTTAACTGCTGCAATTTGGCGGGGCTTGCTCCCAAACAGAGCTTCCAGCTCTGCAACAAATTCCTGCAGTCTCTTCTGTTCCTACATAAAATGAAAACCTAATGAGTAAGCATAGAGTGTCCCTGGCAATTCTCCGTGCTGAATATTTCAACTGCAGCAAGATTTTTTTTTTTTTTTTGAACACTTTGTGGTTTATTATGACATTTGTAAACTGACCTAATTTATATGCAAGACCATTAATCTCATCCATCTCATCGAATGAAGATGCATGCTGCAGAAAAACATGAATAATACCACATAAAACCCAATATATGATAAATATTACTCGAGGGAGAATCTTACTCCTCCCAGTTACTTCAAAAAAAAAGAAAGAAAGAAAGAATACCACATAAAAATATTCCTAATTGTCCAGGTTAGCAATAAACTAGTGGGTAGGTCAAAGTAGAGGATCAGGTGAAGGCATTGATGAGTATTTTAGAAATAATACTAGTCAAAGATAAATACACAGGAGAACAATGGTTTGGTTTTGTCTAGATATGACCACAAGCAGCTGATAAATTTAATCTCAATGCTTCTAGATACAGTGCTCTCTCCATTTTAGTGTTTGACATATGCTTGTATTTGGATGTGGATGATGGTGGCTGAAATTGATGCATTCATACATGTGGTGCAAACATGGGGCAGCTAAGAGATTAAGGGCTATCAGATCCACACAAGTATATCAGCATAAGTCACCTACATGCAGCATGAGCAACATATGGCCCTTCTTAATGTGGTTCCTGCGTGAAAACACAAATGGCCATGCTTTGAGAGGGGTACCATACTACTGTGGCTGTATATCCATCTGCCTGCGAACTTCTCATAATCTACATCAAATCTATGCTTCAGCTCATCATCTTGTGAATGCCCATCCACCTTCAGCTCATCCATTTGTTTTTTGCAGTTATACTGCTCGATTATTTTGAAAAGATGATTTTGTGACTCAAGGAGAAATAACTTTGAAGATTATCATTTATTTGGTAACTTTTAGCATATTACGGATCATCATCTATATTGTGGGATATGTTTTCTCAATATGGACTAGATTCATTGACTAGAGATCATTTAGTCCTACAAACCTCTCTTCTAGTATCTTCAAACTTTGAACATTTTGATGACTTTCATATTTTAAGGTGATAACATCAAGGAAAACATAATGAGTATAGAAGGAAGCTTAACCAAGCAAAAGTAAAAAAGAGATCTCTCGTGTAATAATAATATCTTTTCTTCTTTTCCGTACACTTCTTATTTTTTAACAATATTTTGAGTCATATTTTTCCATTCCTTTTTCTTTTTCTTTCTATTTTCTTCTTTTCTGAATCAACATTAAATTGTTCCTAAAAGGTTGAGGCATAAGGGTTTCCAAGAAATGGTCATGAAAGGATCAAAGGGATTATAAGTAATGGCTAACTTTTATGGAAATAGCGGGCATTGGACCACAATCTATCACTGGTAATATCACCTGCCTACAGTATGCTGATGACACAATATTACTAAGTGACTTAGATTATAAGCACATTCAGCACCTGAAATTCATTTTATATGCCTTAAAATTATGTTTGGATTAAAAATTAACTTTGATAAGAGTGCACTGCATGCTGTTGAATTGCCATAAGCACACCTCAATCACTATGCAATGATAATGGGCTATAAGACTGCAGCACTACCAACAACATATCTGGGATTTTCATTATCTGCTGACTTTCTGAAAGCAACTGATTGGGACTTTTTGCTGGAAAAAATTGACAGAAAATTATCATCATGGAAAGAAAAGTTCTTATCTTTTGGAGGTCGATTAGCATTGATAAATTCTATGTTAACAGCCTTACCTACGTTCTGGATGTCCACTTATCTACTCCCAACTGCAGTGATCAATGCAATAGACAAAAGAAGAAGGCAATTTCTATGGAGAGGCGAAAGAGAATGCAAAGGAGGCCACTGTCTAGCAAGTTGGAAGACAGTCTGCAAACCAAAGAAATTGGGAGGACTGGGCATTTTGAATATGAGGATCTACAACAAATGCTTGCTTCTCAAAAGATGGTGGAGGTATGAGACTGAACCTCAAAAGGTATGGCGATCAATTATCCACATAGTATATTACAGCAAAAAATATGTTCATGGCAAGTTACTACCACACTCCATGAAGGTTTTTCAAACATGGAAAGGAGTTGCTAAAGTTCGTCCATTGTTCAATGCGTGTATCAAAAGCAAAATAGAAAATGAAAAATAGACATTATTTTGGACTAATTGATGGTATAATGGAAACCTATTACAAGACCTTTTTTCGAATCTCTACAGGCTTTCATGTTCACCAAATGCTACTGTTTACGAGTTTCTTCAACCAGTAGATAGATACGGAAACTTGTATAACCCACTCAACTCCATGGCTAGAAAGGAGCTTCATCAATTGCAAACTATTCTAGCAAACACTCAACTAAACTCAGAAGAGGATGTAATTCGATGGAGATGGAATACTAAAGGTTGTTTCCCTGTTCAGAGTGCCTATAATTTTTTCATTCATAGCGGAATGACCTCGAGCTTTCCAATGACCATTTGGTCCTCCCCAATGCCTGTTAAAATCAAGATCTTCACCTGGCTTGCATATCACAACAAATTGCTCATAGTGGACAACCTTCGAAAGAAAAAGTTTCCTGCACCTGATCACTGTCCCTTATGCAGCTCTACAGATGAAAGTATAAATCACCTCTTCATTGAATGCCAATACTCCTCCCAGGTCTAGAATAGGATTGCTCAACAACTTTTGATGCCTCCTCCACTGCATAACATCAAAGATCTCCTAGAACTACGAAAAAACAATCTGGGCAATGGCACACCAAAACAGGCGATAAGCTTGGTATTCAGCACCATGCTATGGAGCCTATGGAAAGAGAGAAATAATAGGATCTTTCGATTTGAAGCAAATTCATTCAGCAAGATCATTGAAATTATTATGGTGATGCTAAGAGGTTGGTTAAAAGCTGTTGACATAAAAAAGCAGTCACTACTGGAAAAGACAATCCACACTTTAGAATATCATTCTTATTCTCATCATAGTAGTCTATGAGGAATAGCTTGAAATCATCCTTGAATTGGGTAAGATTGGTTAATATTGAATGCTGACCTGTTCCAACCTGAAACTTAATGCTAAGCGCTGAATGCTAAATGCATGTATCCTATAAGACTGAAGCTATATTCTCTAAAAGTCAGAAATCTTAAAGTGCAGGATCTGTAAACTGTATTTAAAATGCTGAACATCTGTAAAAAACCTGATGAGATAGGAACCAAAAATCGAAAATCTGTAACTACAACCTATATGCCTATAGTCAGGATGGAATCGAACTCTCTCAGCTCGATCTATTTACTTTTATATACTCTCATCATCTTATATAATATAAGGGTGGTATAACCTCCCAGTTCAATAAAAATAAAAAACTTTTATGGAAATAGGTGAAGCCTTAGTGAAGGTATAAAGAAGGCCTCATTCCTTGGTGTCCGATCGTTACTTTTAGGAAAGCTATACCATATCCTAAAGTTCAAGCATAATACTTCTTAATATAGCTTACATTAATTGTAATAACCCAGTTTAAAAAAATATATATTTCTAAACCCTAAACCTCTAGCATGAATCTCAAAGCAAGAAAAAAGAAACACAATGGAAAAGAAAAGAAAAAAACCTTGTGCGCTGTCTGCATGAGGCAGGGATGAAAGACTTCCGATGGGAGTCTTCCCCCCTCTTCTTCATTTTCAGATAGAAGAAGAGATCCTAGAGTAGTTAAACCCTCGGATCCACTGGCTATAAAAGGACCCTTCCCTTCTGAGCTATCTCACCTCAAACCCCTCCCATCACTGGGGAGAAAAACTAGAATTTTCTTTTGATGTTTTTATGAAGAGTCTTAGAGATTTTTCTAATAAATTGGCCGTGCGACCTTGCCAAAGCCACGGTAAAGCCTACATCTCTCTTTACCCTTTCTTCTGATTTTTAATGGGGTTGTGGTTGTTGGGATTTTGGCCGATGAGGCATCGAATTTGAGAAGGAACAAAGCCATCCTCTGTTCATCTTTCTTCCTTTCTAATCAGTCGTTGTTGTCGAATGTTGTGCATGGGTAGCCAAGGTCAACATTATTAAGGTCTGCCAATGCTAGGGTGTGGATGGTCCCGCCGCCATCAAGTGGTCGTGGTCGTGGACCGAGATCAAATCTAAGATGAGGGTATCAGTTGCCTCCGCTATTTTTTTTTAAAAAAATAAAATAAAATAAAAAAGACAAAAAAAAAATATATATATATATAGAAAAAAAAAGAGAGAAAACCTTTTTCCACTCTTCTCTCTCTCTCCCCTCCCCTCTCTTAGCCTTCTTTCTTTAGAAATTTCTCTCATTTTTCTCTTTATAAAATTTTCTCTCTCTAGATCTCTTCTCTCTCCATGATTTTCTCTCTCTAAAAATTTTATGGACTAGCAGAGGGTCCAAGTATCTAAAAAAATTTGTATTGACTAGTTGGTCTAGGAAGGAATCTTGAACCTACAATGTTAGGTCCATTTATCTATAATTTTTTTATATATAATTTTTATATTTGACCCTAATCATGTCGAGGTGCAATTGTCTACATAAGGTGTCGAGCAGAATACCTTACTTTCAAATTCCTAAACCAAGAAGTTTATCGATTGTTGTATTTGAATCAATCATTAGTGTAGGTAAGGATTCTTCAACATGATCACCTACATGTTTATGAAAATTAATCTATATGATTGATGTATATCTATATTTATCGATAGGTATATTACACATTATTGAATTATTGTTGCTTAAATTTTGATTAATTAATATTAAATAATTATTGAATAAGAAGAACTTGATTTGACATAATTGATGGGGTGGGCGGCATATAGGTTAGCCGATCATGCAAGAAATATGGTGAAATGCTGGGTCAGTCTTGGACTGAGGTGCAACTTGGCCTGCCATAGGCTGGAGCATGACTATAATTAATCTAATGCTAAAAATTAAATTATAATTTTAATAATATAGATAGGGTATAGGTGATGTTTGGACTATTTGGCCATGCAAGAAACGTGGTATGTGTGCTGGATCAGCCTTGGATTGGGGTGCAGTATGTGTTTGACCGACCACGGGTTGGAACATGGTTGTAATTAGTCCAATACCAAAATAAAAAATATAAAGTATGAAAAAGAAGAACATGTGGACTAGTCGACCATGTGTAAAATATGACATATGATTTAGCCTACCAAAGGCTAGAGCATGATTGTGACTAAGTTCAGTGCTAAAATCAAAACAAGATGATAAACCATACTTGATGGATATCTAGATTAGCCAGCACGTATGAAACATGGTATTGTGATGTCAGCCATGGGCTGAGATATGATTACCGACCATGAGCAGAAATATGATGGCCTACCACAAGTTGGAGCATGAGCGGATCTAGTTCAGTATCGAAATGATAACGTTGTTTAGATCAAAATTATGTTAATCAATAAATGATAAGTAATTCTATTAAATTAATATTGATTGATAATATGTGATGTGTTTAATAAAATTGTATATGATGATATTATTCAATTATCATATTGATGATGTACAAACTCGATAATTTTCTTATCAGTTACATATATTTGTTAAAAGATGTTTCATACTCATACTGGTGTGAGTGTAGAGGGATTCTTACTGAACTATAAAACTTACAATTCTTTTTTTTCTTTTTTTTCAAATTTGTAGGATGCTTAGTATCGATCGGATTAAGCATGAAGTTTAAGTGATATAGTCATTAGTTAGTTAGTTAGTTGAGTTTCTGATGCTAAATAAATATTTTAATTTTATAAACATTATGCAATTAAGATTGATTGGTTTGATTTGAAAAATGTAATTAAATATTTATTATTTTTTTGATGTTCTTGTAGACTTGTTTATTATTAAGATCTTGCATATTCTTTAGGGTTTATCCTAAGAAGTCTGCGCCATCACGTATTCGACCTAGGTATTGAGTTCGAAGCATGACAGAGTGGTATCAGGGCATCGGTTTAAGATTATTAGGGACTATGACTTAAATGATATTTGAGTATAAGGTTAAGATCACTAGGGACTTTGATATAAGTAATATCAAATTTTAATATTTTGATCATTAGGGTTTAAGTTTGAGGAGAACATGTGTGAGGGTAGACCACTAGGTTGAGATAAATTAAATCGTTATGAATGTGAGGCCTAGTTATCATCCAACTAAAATAGTTTGATGAACACTGACCTTGACTTAGACAGGTTGATATGGCATGAGAAACTGAATGTGGGTGTGTTAGGAGGCCTACCCAATTTGCTGACGGTGCTAGTGCATCGGAGTCTCGATTCTAGACAGCAGGAAGATACCCCATCATCATCGGTTAGTAGCACATATCTACAACAGCATCCTAATGAGCATGTTGAAAACACTCCAGGGATGGAGACCTTAGGTGAACTTGAAGTCCAGCTTGGAGAATATATAACTGCCGCTTAATTAATGCAATATTTGGTGCAACAATAAAATGCTGTTAGAAAAGATATGAGGAAGATATTGGAGGCACAGCGCGAACAACAACAAAAGATCATGGAACAACTAATGCAAGAGCGACAGTCTCAGTAGTAGCAGGGAGCTAGAAACCAATGAGAGCATCAAATCAGCTTAATAGACTTTCAGAAATATGTACCATCGATATTCTTAGGAACCTCTAATCCTATGGAATTATGTCCCAAAGCCAAATTAGCCAAAATGATAATGTTATTTGGATCAGATTGTGTTAATCAGTAAATAATAAGTAATTTCATTGAATTAATATTGAATAGCATTGTTGATTGGTGATATGTGATGTGTTTAATAAAATTCCATATGATGATATTATTCAATTGTCACATTAATGATGTATGAACCCGATTATTTTTTATCAATTATATATATTTATTAAAAGATATTTCATGCTCATATTAGTATAAGTATGGAGGATTCTTACTGGACTGTAAAGCTCACAACTCTTCTTTTTCTTCTTTTTCTGATTGCAGGATACTTAGTATCGATCGGGTGGGGTGTGAAGTTCGAGCAATGGAGTCTTTAGTTAGTTAGTTAGTTGAGTTTCTGATACCAAACAAATATTTCAATTTTATGAACATTGTGCAATAAAGATTAATTGGTTTGATTTGAAAAATGTGATTAAATATTTATAATTCTTTTGGTGTTCTTATGGACTTATTTATTATTGAGGCTTTGCATATTTTTTAGGATTTATTCTAAAAAATGTGTGGCCATCATGTATCCGACCAAGATGCTGGGTTTAGGGCGTGACATTAATTGGCCCCAAAAAACTTTCTTCCTACCATCATGGACGATATGAGTACATTTCCAAGATAGTTCTAAACCACATTGATTTCAAAGTTTCAAGGCTGATCACATTGATTTCAAAGTTTCAAGGCTGATCTTCCTAGCTAGTAGAGCCATTGGATGCTATGAACACCCCAAAGGACAAACATAGCATGTTATAAGAAGGTTTTGATTAGGTACTACATTTTAGGAGAAAATCATTTATATGAAACTCGAGCTTTAAGGAAGGCTTGAGGATACTATTGGAGACGGCTTGGTGAATAAACCACCCCCTCTAGTCTTAGATATGGATACGTAGACTCATACTCATCCATGTTGCTGAGCTAGGTTATCTATTGCATATGCTTATTAGATAGGTGCATGCTAGCTAGATTATGGAAATTATGAGTTGTCGCCCCAACCATGCCCTTGCATGCTTAGATTTAGGGTAAGCTTGATACTTAAGGGTATGCAGAGGGAAAGATTAAAGAATCTTGTACCCTATCCTTCCATGTAGATTCTCAAGTTTGAAAGAAAACAAAAATATATAAACTAGCTAAATTTGTAAAAATTCATATTACTATTTTATCATCATGGAGCAAAAATTCATTAGATTAGTGAAGACTATATGCTATTAGAATTACAATAATTCGAATAAAAACTAAGGAGAAGGAATTTTCCAGTGGTGTCTTAGTACACGATATATACAATCTCCTCTTCCTTGAAGAAGCCCCTGCAAGGACTCATCTCTAGCTTGAGCTCCCATTTTTTGGCCTCTTTGGATCTGAAGTAGAGATCTTTCTTCTCTAGGGTGGATCTAGATCTAGATCTAGGTCAAATTGGATAGAAGGAGAAGTGGGGTGGAAGACCTAAAGCTAAGGGAACCAAGAACCAAAATAATAAAAGAAAATTAGGGAATGCGAACAAGCTAGGAGATCTCAGGGACTAAGAGAGAGATTCAGTTGTCTTCTATTAGAGACTATTTACACTCCTATAGAAAGCTTTTTTACAATCGGAAGTTGGTGTCTGGAGGGAGCACAACACACAGAGGTTTGAATTTCATGCTTTGGTGGCTAGGAAGTTGGCCAATAAAACTACTTTCACCATGGACAATTAGTTATATGGAGTTAACAATAAAAACATTTCAGTCACTTTAAGGCGAGTACAGGACTCCATGAACATCTGACTACGAGTTGAAACCTACCCCATGTCAATACTTTCTCTTGGATGGTGGAAACATCGTTAATTAATCACGGACCATTAAGCACAGCAATTCACGCAATGACAGATCCATTTTGTATTAAGTGCTTTGGGTGCACCTTCGCGTGACCGTTTCATGCACATTATTATGTCTTACTAGGATGTTTAAACCTTTAGCTTAATGCCCTTTCAATCACTTCTTCTTTTGTACTCTTCTATTGGAGACTATTTACAAAGTGAGGTTGGTTCGGTGATTGGAATTTTTATATTTTTTGAATTTGGAGAAGGGTTGAGATAATGCCAAGTAACATCCATTCCTTGATTTATGAGGAAAGCAATAATTCAAGAATTTAAATTTATAGGTTTGATGGATTGAATACTTTCTCCTAAATTTGGTAGCTAGGAACTCTTCCCTCTAATAATATAGTTTTGAAAGAAAAGTTAGAGTCTAATAATTTTCGATCTATTTGATATTTTCAATCCTTTATGATTTTATGATTTTTGGATTACCTTTTGGAGATTTTTAGGGTGATTTTAATTAAGGGAGATAAAGATATTAAAAAAATTATGAAACTAAATCTAAGATACCTGGAAATATAAGTAGAGCTTTGATAAGGTTTCAAAAATAGCTTAAATTAGGCTCAATACTAAACTAGGTTGAATCCATTCGACTCTCAATTGTAGAATTTTGATCAAGTTGTGTTGGATAAATCTAATTAGACCCACATAATACTACAGTAGAAAGAATGAACTTAATTAGAGAAAAATTAGATTATGATTAATAAATTAGGCTAAACCAAATAAATTAAGCTCAAAATTGATCAGTTGGGGTTGGATTAACTTTTGAGAGCAAGACTTAGGTTTCAATCAAAATAGAATGGGGCATGTTGCCGCTGAAGCTCTACTGGTGCTTTGTTGAGGAGTCAGTTGGTCGAGTGCATCGATGGACACGAACTGTCCTACAAGATTGGGAGACCTACAAAGAAAATCCTCTCATCGAAGCATATCCGGTAGGAGACTCTTCGATGCTTAAGTCAACTAGAGCTTAAAGGAGGAAGAAAGGTGAGTAGGAGTAAAGTGTTGAATTTTTTCTATCTAAAATTTAGCCTTTCCTAAGAGTCTCCTTCTTACCTCTCTTATATCTAGAGGGTGCTGTAGCCTATCGGTTGTTACACCAGAATTTGGTGGGCTATCGAGCCAACAAGGCCACAATCTAATAGACTGTTGAGATTTATCCGCTATCCCGTAATTAGGATTGTTAGTCGTGCCTGGAGATTGGATCAGTTAGTCATGGGTGTCAGTCAAGGGTTATGCCCACATACTAGAGAATTTTATAGATCATCTGTATGGCTAAGTTGGCTGATAGCTTGAGGTCGGAGCAAAATCGAGGCCCTACTCTTAGCGCACCGATGTTCACATGAATTGTTAGATGTCACATTGGTATAAATATATTAATGAAAGTATTAAATTATTAAATAATTTATCTTATTTATAAAAAAATAATATTTTTATTAATCTTATGTAGGAAAGAAGGCCATCAATGTAAAGATCTTAATTTTTTGGCTCAAACAAAATAAATTTCAAGCAAAATGGAGTTCAATTGACCTCAAAATCAATTTTTAAAGAAAAAAAATTTAAAAATATATATATTTAAAGCCGATCGGTTCAGATCAAATCGGTTCAGAAAATTAGCTCAGTTGATCCGGTCCAACCACCCGCTAAACCAACCCGTTCACCTAATGTCAACATGATGTCAAAAACATCAAGACGTACGGTAGACCGCTACAGTGCAGGATGCAAGGGTAAAATAAGGATTTCACATGGAGCAGCACACTCTCATTGGCTAATGTTGGCACAGTCTACAGAGAGCTTGGCTCACGATCGATCTACCCAGGCCCAAGACGTGATCCAATGGCTACTATCGCTAGGTTTTGATCTAATGGGAGAGATGAAGGCACTGACAGATGGTGGATCTGGCTTTCGATGCTGATCCAACGGTAGTGGCGATTCTCGATTTTTATTCATCAACCCATGCATCTTATAAGCTCGATCCAATGGTCCAAATGCAATCATCAACAATGATCTGATGAATGCTGTTTAATCCGACTTAATCTAGGTTTTAAGATGAATTTTTTAGTGATTTTTGAACCATTTGATGCCTATCCAACGGCCAGGGATTCAAGACTTATGTTTTGCCACTAGAAAACTTCTATCAGACCAACATAAGGAGTTTCTATCCTAGTTTTCAAAGGATTTCTTCCCAGAACTTCTCGTAAAAGACTCTAGCCTATTTAAAGCTCTATTGCTGCTAAGGAAAAGAGAACCTCAAAGATAGAGAGCAAAACAGAGAATAGAGAGGGAGGAATAGGGAGAGGTTTAGAGAGAGTTTAGGAATAGGAATAAAGGAACAAAGGAGAAGAACCAAACTGGTCTAACAAAAGTACAACCAAGAGCATCAAAGGTGAATAACCAAAAAAAAAAAAAAAGGTCAACAATTAATTCCGGATGAAGCCTTGAAACCAAGTGGAGGTTGAAATAATATATGTCGAGTGGCAAGCCAATTGGCTGCTGCGTTTCCTTCTCTAAAAGTATGCACAGCTCGAAAATAATCAATAGCATCAATCAACTTGTGAATATCACGAATCAAAGGAATGCATCACCTCTAAGGTGATCTGTTGGTAATCCATGAAAGAGCCATTGCAAAATCTTCACTGCTTCTCGCGTACCTTCCCAAGCACCTCTAAGTTCAGCAAAAGAAAAAGAACGGGTGGTAAAGGAACGACCAGCAGCAGCCAACATCTGCCCATTGTGATCTCTAATGAAGAACCCTGCACCAGCTTGATCCTCTGAATAGGACCCATCAAAGTTAATCTTAACCAGACCTTGGGGAGGAGGCGTCCACTTAACCAGAAAATTAAAAGATTGAAGGGAGCTCGGCGAGCTGCCGACGCCACAGTGCCAAAAACTGTTAGATGAAGTTTTGCTAGCTTCCAAGTGCTCAAAAGGCCAATCAAACAGAACCATTCACCACCTGGTCGGGAGTGTGCTGCTTCTTTTCGCGTATTCTCAAATTCCTAGAACACCATGAGGACCAACCAGCATAGACAATCACTGATCTAATAAAAAGATTATGCTTTCCCAAGGTCACTGCTAATATGGAGGAAATGGAGTTTGGGGAGAAGTTGACTTCAAGCTGCAGAGAGAGATCAGCCCAAGCTTGCACTGCCATTGGACAACCAACGATGACATGCTGAACATCCTCCATGACCGTGCAAATATCACAACCAATGTCTTACAGGGTAATCTCAATCATAAAACTTTCCACTAAAAGAAGATAACCCGAGGGCAAGCTTTCACCTTCTACATCTTGTTGAAATAACTAGCTTTCCGAAAATAAATCAGATCAGAGTTGACCTGCATTTCCGCATCACTTGTTTGATCAAAGAAATGATGATAGATTTCACGGTCTCTAATGGTGGGAGTTGTAGTCTTGATTCAAACCTTGACATCCTGGCATTGTTCCACTGGAACAGCAACGGTAGAGACACCGTCACCTAACAAGGTTCTCGATAGATCGACATTCCACTGGTTGTTTGAAAGAAGTGAAGAAACAGTAGTGTGAGATAAATCAATAGTGTTATTCAGCAGCATCGGAGTTCTTTCAACGGGAACGTTGGAAATCCAAGCATCCTTCATGACATTGATGCTCGAGCCATCACCCACCAACCACTGAAAATCAAAGTTCAGAGAGGAAGAATGCAACACGGTAGATCTCCAGATGACCGAACGTCGCTTCGTACGGTTATAATCAGCCTACGAGCCCGTCAAATCATATTTAGCTGCCACCACCAACGCCCACAGTGAAGATGGATAGCAGACACCGAACCGGCTGCCAATCCGACCAAAGAAGTTGATCTTCGCTTTATCAAATATTCCAGCAAATCCAATCCTCTCCACATCTTAGGGCTACAGATGTCACGCCATAGGACCTTAGGCTAATTGTGATGTGGCTAGGCTATTCTCTTGGATAGGTCCAATGATCGTAGATTATATTAAAGAAAACTTTGAGCATCTCGTACATGGGTTGATTGATGACTGATTCACCTTAGTCTAATTTGTTAAGTATCCAAAAAAAAATTATAAATTATTTGTTTCCCTCCTCATGATCCCAACTCTAACTTAGAAATTATAGTATCGGTACCTTATTTTTTTAGACTTGCTTTTATAATTCAATACGGATTCTTTCATGCTTTATAACAGAATCTTACTATCCATGCTATCACCATATAATCATAATCCCCTCACAACCATCTGATGATTTGACTCTAAACAATATTGATCAATATATACACCAAATCCATTTCAATGTCTATACTAAGAATAGTTAATCTTAACTTATCTTGCTATGAAGATTTAACACAACTCAATTTTGAATGAACATGTATTTATATCAGTATGATGATCTTAAATCTTTGACTTGTAGTCATATAATTAGCGCTGATCATATTAGTCAAAATCTTAAATGCAATGGAAGGCTTCTTATAATTTATCCAAATTCGGTTATTGTACTGACTATAATCGAAGAGAAATGAGATCTTGAATTATATATTAGTTAAGATGCAAAATTCTATAGCTAGCATTGAGGTCGGATTGTACAGAATAGAAATATGTATGAGGATTGCGATTGATCTAGATAATTTGATTGCTTAGAGCATCTAAGTAGGGTGATCATGTGATCAATTTGTCAAGAGCACTTTTACACTTTTAACTTTGAAAAACCTTGATATTTCTCAAATTTTGAGGATAAAACTTTCTTAAGAAGGAGAGAATGTGGAGCCTGGCCCATCTAGACCTATTTTGGGCTAAAGTCGGCGAGCATTATCGGCTTCAGTTTAAAATTTTCAGAAAAAAAAAAAGGAGATCAAAATAGAAAAAATTGCGATCCCTTGTTCCAACTGATCATTGTAGGGGATAAGATTGCACAACCATGGCCGTTGTGAGCATCATGAATTGGTAGAATGGTCGGCCAACGGCCGTTCGAGAGGCCGATGCAAATGGTGAACAATCGGTGTTAGACTGGCCTTATCCCTTCCACGGCCATTAATTTAAACCTTCTCCCTCTGATTGATTTGCTCCATTAAAAGCTCTTTTCGCCTCCTCATCCTTCTTCTTTCTCAGCTCCGGCAACCACCAAGTTATCGTGGCCAAGCACTGCCACTCCCAAAACCCCATTTCTCTCTAAAAGTCGTTGATATTATGTAGTTTCTTTCCTTATTTCGAGCATGATTCGTACATCTCTTACCACCAAAAGTCTTCGCTGATAGCTGTAACCCCCTACCACCACCACCATCGATAAGCCCCTCCCCCTTTCTTTATTTTAGCTTTGGTTGCCACTGCCATGATAGCAAGGGGTAGCCCTCCTTTTTCTTTTCTCAGCTCTTCTGTGCACAGCTGGACCCCTATTCCTAGTTGCCATCGACCGCACCACCACCACCCCTTCCCCTCCCATTGTCTCAGTTGTGCCACCGCCCCTCCCTTCCTTGATCTTCAAGAACCAAATTAAAGAGGGCTCTATTTCAGCTTGAGAAAAAAATAGGAAAAAAAAGAGAAAAAGAGATGAAAGATAAGAGAGAGAGAAAAAGAGAGAAGGAGAAAGAGAGAGAAAATAGAAGAGAGAAAGAGAGGAAAGAGAAAGTAAATAGAAGAGAGAAAGAGAGAGGAAATAGAAGATAGAGGAAGTGAAAAGAAAAAGAAGAGAGAGAGAAAGATAGAGGAAGGGGAGAGAGAGGGGTGAGAGGAGAAAGGATTTAACTACTCAAACCTATCTTATGAATCAAACTCCAATCCAACTGAGTTTAGATTGACTCAAATCATATAAATCTAACTTATGAATCGATCTAAATCCTGATCTAGATCGGGGCTAGATTGAGATTCACTTTCCCTTTTTGCACTAATTTTTCTTAAGTGAAGTTAATTAAGTTGTAATTTGCTTGTATTAGAGCTTTCATCACTGGAAGAACATCAAGTCTAGGGAGTAGGGATTAGACTGTAAATTATTGAAGAGTAAAATTTCAACTCCGATCGACTATAAGTTCTACTTATACTTGAGATTTTATGTATTTTATAAATTTCTAAATTAAAATTTTGTATGAAAATTATTGAAATATTTAGAAAATTAAAATTTAAAAAGTATGTATCTTATACATAAATTGAACTTCAAAATTATGGATCAAGCATAATGTTATTCTAATATGTTCGTATATTTTAAAAATGATGGTTTCTCTATGTTACATGGTTTTATACTTACATGAATTTTGAATGAAAAAATATTCTCTTATTTTTAAAAATAAAATATAAAATTTATTGAAAAATGTTATGCAAATGAGTATATTGATTATATGAAAAACTCTTTAACTAGACTATGATCTAGGTCTAGCTAACGAGACTAATTATTGGCTACAGATTAAAAATTAGTTTCTTCTAAATCTAACCAGTCGGGACTGATCGCTGACAGAGTTAGTCTTTCTTGGTCTAGATTATCAGAGTTAATCGCTGGAAGATGTTGATACATTCATGTGTTTGTTCTTAGGACTAATTTCTTTGCCTTGTTATAGGGCTAATCGTGACTATGAGAATTGGAGATAGTTCTCTTCTGGGCCTAACCAGTGCTGCTGATCACTGATACATACCAATGGATCGAATGTTCTATATTTGGAGCTAGTCTCTTCTGGACTATTATGGGTCTAATCATGGCCATAGTCACTAAAGACTCGGAGAGGATTTTATGTTTCCTTGCTATGCCTAGCTTATTTTTAAAAAATAATATTTTGTTGGTATTTGCATCTATTATTGTCAACAACTATATTTAAAAAAAAAATTAATTATGCTCGATCCCTCAGAGATATTAATAACTTACCGAGCTCATAAAACTTACTTCCTCTTTTCTATTTTTTTTAGATCCTATGGGGCTTAGGACCGATTAATAAGTTGCATAGAGTTTTAGGTGCTTAGCTGTCTTTAAATAAAAATTATTTTAGCCTTGGTTAGATCTTTATTCTATTAGTCTTAGAGAATTTATCTTTCTATTAAATAAAAATTAATAAAATTAATTAGTAAAATTAATGCTTTTGCCGCTGCTTGAATTGGATTTATGTGATTATGTAATGATAAAAAAGCAAACTTTGCATATTCTTTTGGACTTTTCCCTAAAGATTGTGCAGCCATCATGTGCCCGACCCAATTGCTGGGTTCAGGGCACGACAACAGACTACCTTCCAAGACACCAAATATAGCCCATCCTTTTCCATACCATGAGTCCACAAAAAGAATTTAAAAATTTTCTGAATATCATTAATGAGCCTCAATGGAACCACATGGTTAGACAGTAAACAAAGAGGAATGGACTGTAGAAGCACCATTTTACCAGCTTGAGAAAGGCACCTCCATTTCCACCCGTATAGCCAGTGGTTAGACCCCTCTTTATTTGCTCATGCACTGGGGAAGTGATCCTCCGCTTAACCTGTTCCTCATCTTTGGGCTAAAAAATGTGAGATTTCTCGAAGTTAACCTGCTGACTAGATTGTTGACAAAAAGTTTGCATAATGTGCCCCACTGGAGTGGCATTCCTAACAGTAGCATGAGCCATAATAAGGAGATCATTGGCAAACATCAAATGGGATATTTGAAGGTCCCTTCTCCTAGGATTAAAGGCCTTGATATACTCACATTCCACTGCATGATGGAGTGCCAGAGATAGCATATTCAAACAAAGAACAAAGAGAACAGGTGATAGTAGATAGCCCTGGCACAAACCAATTATGGAAGAAAACTAGCAAGTAGTCTTGGAGTTCCGAAGCAATTTGAAAACTCAAAATTTCCTCCAACCAAAATCCAAATTTTTTGTTTTGTTTAGTCCCATATTTTATTTTTTCTTTTTTAATGATTATTATCATTTTTCTTATTTAATTCAAGATAAATATCATATTTTAATAATTAATGTTTTGTCCATTGGTTTTCTAACCGTTAGGCCAATTATTGCTTTTATACCTATTAATAGGGTGTTTTAATGCTGCATTATAAGTCCAAACAACTAGTCTTTGGGCTTATAAATTGGGTCCTTAGTGGAGGGATTTTCACAGGCAAGAAAATACTCTCTTCCTTCTAATTCAAAATCTTCCTCTATTCTAAATCTTTTTTCTTTCAATCCTCTTCCAAGTTTTTTAATCTATTTATTTGATCATTTATCTGCTAGGTTAAAGCTCTTATCATCCTTTTCATGATTGTATATGCAGAAGAGGCCTCTGATTATATCTTGGGGTGCATTTCTCAAGCTTAATCTCGCACTAAGATCGAAAATTGTCTTAGGATAGTGTATTATATACCTCCGATTTATAAGTTTTTAGTTATTTTTAATAATAATTTTAAATATTAATTTTAATTATTGATTTAATTGGATCACAATCGGTTCTTATGGAAAATAGATTTTATTATATATTTCTAACAATCTAAGGCAAATTCAAAAATATCTCCTATCTTCTTTACAGTAGATGTTCTCTTCATTATATTTATAGCTTTTTTTTGTTCGATAAGGCATGAGCTCCTTTTTTTGGCATCATATTGTGACTGTTTATATATCATAAGTAAAAATCCAAACACAAGCATGCATGAATCAAGCCATCCATCCACATATATATAATTCTTGTCTGCACTATTTCTAGTTGTCAAGAGGCCTGTGAGGTCCATCTCTTTTGACAATTTTCCAAAAATCCAATTATAAGAAGTCTTAGTCTAATAAATATGCCTCCACATTCATTCTCTGATTAGTGAATTTAAAAAAAAAAAGGGGGCATCTTTGGTCACAAGATTGATGTACGCAATCTCTATTAAAGGGATCACAACCATCCACCATATGCCCCTTCTTGATTAAATCATTTGCATTGCACGCATGGAGAACAAGACATAGATTTGCAGGTTACATGAGAATATGATGTTTCAACAATGTATGATAAATTAAGGAATTTCTTTGAGATGGTCTGGACACCTACAATGTTGGCCAAGTGGTCTTTGTAATTAATGGAATGTAAATATGATAAACAATAGGATAGTGCAACCTCTGTAGCAAATTCTGAATTAATGGGATAAGGTTCGTAACTTGTGTCTATAATTTACCCTCTTCTTGCTACTTAATTGAACACCATGATGTCTTATAGGCCCAACATCAGTAATGATATAAAACACTTAAGTTAGATCCTAGCCCATGTTGAATCCAGGCCTAATTCAACCCTCCTTTAATCTACACCACTTTCTAAGCCCGGGTCCACTATGAAATTTTTTGCGCTTCCTGTATTTTGAGCCCAAGCAGGCTTTGGGATATAATATAAAAGCATGTGCATGGTTAGTTTGGATTAGATACTTCAAGCTGCTTGGTCTGGCAAAGTATATTAATGGCATGCCTATAAGAAGGTAGTATTATACTTTAGGCTGCTTATTTAAGTAACATTATCATTAATTATTTCAAAGTTAGTTTGAAATTATGGATTGGTCGGCTCCACATATAAAGAAATATGTTTATAACCAAACCCATTATAGATGTTAGAGGAATACACTCAATGAGGAATACAAGAAGCTAATGACAAAAAATATAAATTTACGAGAAAAATCTTCATACCCAGAAATTGGATTGGAAGATTGGCTTTTAGTGTGTGATCGAATAGAAGATGATGATTTTAAGGTAGCAATATTTATATATGATATATTTATATATTATATTTTTGTTTAAGTTTTTGCTTACTATTACAGGAGCGATCACAAATAAACTCAAATAATTATTCACAACTATCATACAATCATACTTCGAGCTCTAAGATCTTTCTTAATCGACTTCAAAAAATAATAATATAATACTTTTAGCACTTTTATATTTTTAAAATATTTAATGTATATTAAAATTAATGAATTATTATTTTTTTATTCTAACTTTATAAGGAGAATCTAAATATGATTGATCTCTTCAATGATACACATGCAAAGAAGGATGGTCAAGAATTTATTAATGATTTGCTTCATCAAAATTTGTAAGTATAAGTGCACTCTTATTATATTTTTTATTTATGAAAAAAATTATTTTGAGGTCTAAATTATCTTTGAAAACTTCACAGAATGAAATAACAACATTCAACGGAAGGTATAGATCAAAGGTCAGAAAATTAAATTTTGGTTAGGGTGCTTAGCAAAAAGATAGGATATTTGAGAGGGATGGGATATGGTATTAAAGTTGAAAGTTCAAGTTCATCCTATGTATCAAGCTCACATGATAATGAGCTCAAGAACTGACTTGTTACTACTGAATCTCAACTAAAAAGTGCCAACGAGAAGATTGCTGATGTCAATGAGGAGATTGCCATGTATAAAGAAAAAATAATAACTTATGAAGATCAATTGAAGGAATTACAGCAATTCATGAGAGAAATGCAGTATAGTCGAGCTTAGCAGTCTACTTTTCTGATAATAAAATTATTTTTTTACTATCTTTTAGCTATAATAATTTGATTATTATAATTATTGATTATTTATGATAGTGATTTAAAAATTAAAAGTTAATATAATTATTATGGTGGTAATTGGATAGTTATGAAATGATTATGATGGTAGTCGTATCGGTGGTGGTGGTGGTTGTCACTATTATATTTTTGAATAGATAGATATATTAGCATGGCTATATATTATATTACTTGTGATTACTTAGATAGTTATGAAATAGCTATAGTGATGGTGGTTGTAATGGTGGTTATCACTTATGGGTGTTTATAATTAAATAGATAGATATATTAGCATAGCTATATATTGTATTACTCATGGTTGTTTAGATGGTTATGAAATTATTATAATGATAGTGGTTGTGGTATAGTGATTGTTATTTTTGTATTTTTGAATAGATGGATATATTAGCATGACTATATATTGTATTACTTGTGATTGCTTGGATAGTTATGGAATGATTATGGTGATAGTGGTTGTAGTGGTAGTTGTCATTATTGTATGATTATGATTATTTATTATTTATAATATTTTATATAAATTAACATAAAATATCTTATATGCATACTTATAGATTTTCTAATTTTGCAATGCTGCTTATGTTGTTCTAATTTTTTGGATTTATTTTTTTTTTGTATTGTAGGTTGTTAAGAAGGAAATTGATTTATATGGGAGTTTTTGTAAAAGCTTTATAGCTTTGTGGTTGAGAAGAAAATTGATTTATATGGGAGCTCTATGGTAGATCTGTCAATGGGTCAGATTTGGATCAGAATATGGATATCTAGATTCGGACTCGATCTTAATTACTGATACCGGATCCAGATCTGAATATCCGACGGATCTGGC
This sequence comes from Cocos nucifera, assembly GCA_006176705.1. NCBI lineage: Eukaryota > Viridiplantae > Streptophyta > Magnoliopsida > Arecales > Arecaceae > Cocos > Cocos nucifera. The sequence goes on along the minus strand of QRFJ01003409.1, from coordinate 260,279 downwards.
CTTGAAGTACCAAATTCGAATTCTAATGGATCTCGGATATCCAGATCCGATTTCGAGATTCGAAACCAAGAAAAAGAAAGAGAGAGAGAGAGAGGGAGGGGTCCGATTGCTTGTCGGCGGTCGGCGAGTGAGATTGAGAGAGAGGAAGAGGGTCTAGCCACCGGTGAAGGACATCGAGAGAGAGGGAGAGATTGAGAGAGAGAGAGAGGGAGATTGAGAGATAGAGAGGGAGGGGGGCAATGGGCGGAGCCATGGAGGGGTGTCGAGGGAGCCTTAGGGGGCGCAGTCGTGCGGGGGTGCTGGGGGAGCCACGGGGGGGGCGTGGCTGTGCAGGAGTGCCGGGGGAGCCACAGGAGGGCACGGCCGTGCGAGGATGCCGAGAGAGCCATAGGGAGCTGCAGGCAAGTGAGATCAAGAGAAGGAGAGAGTCCGATCGTCGGCGAGGGAGATTGAGAGAGGGAGAGACTGAGAGAGGAAGAGAGGGAGACCAAGAGAGAGAGAGAGGGAGGGGGTCGGTCGCTCGCCAGTCGTCGACGAGTGAGATCGAGAGATGGAGAGAGAGGGAGGGGGTCCGACGAGAGATTTGAGGGAGCGAGGGGTCCGACGAGGATGAAAGATCGAGAGAGATCTTAGAAAAAGAAAAGAAAAAAGATAAGATTTTTTATTATTTTTAATATATATATATATATATATATATTATTTTATTATTTGGATCTCGGGACTGGATATTAAATATCAAGATCCTACCCATTTATATTATAATTTATTGAATCCGAGTCGGGTCTAGGTAAATGGGTCTGATGCTAATACTAGATCTGGATCCGTCGGATAAATACCCATGGGTCTCGGGTTTGGACCCATTCCGTTGATCGCTCTACTCTATGGAAGCTTTATGGCTTTGTGGTTGTTACTTAAGACTAAGGCATTTTATAACTTTGTGGGTATTGTATGAGACTTACCATTTTATTAGTAAACTTTTGTTATAAAGATAGTGCATAGAGGAACGTATAGAAATCTTTATATGACTACGTATTTCAAAGATATTTGAATTATGATGAATAGATTAATTAATTTAAATTTTAGTATATTTTGCTTGTTTAGATTAATTTTTTTTGTGATAATAAATTTTGTTACTAATGGTAGTTTATTTTTTTTGTAATAATAAATTTTGTCACTAAAAATTATTTTTTAATGGCAAGTTAATTTTTTGTGATAACAAATTTTGTCACTAATAGTAGGTTAACCTTTTAGTAATAATATGTTTTATTATTAAATTTTTTTTTACTAGCATATTAACTTTTTATGATAACAAATTTTGTCACTAAAAATTATTTCTAAATTATAGATTAACTTTTTGTGACAAAATATTTTATCATTAAAAGTACTTTTTTTATGGCAAAAATATTGTGTTGCTTAAAATATATGTCCTATTATACTAAAAATTCTATTATAATAGAAATATTTTATCATAATATTCAACTTTTAGTAACAAAAATATTTTGTTGCTTAAAATTTATATTGAAGAATCTATTGTGACAAAACATTTTATCGTAAAACAAAATTTTTAGTGACAAAAAACATTTTATCACAAAGCTAGATTTTTAGTGACAAAAAGTTTTTATTAATTAATAATGCATGTGGAATAAAATCTTGCTCTTTTTAGTGAGAAAATTATTTTTTTATGACAAAATTTTGTATCTTTTTATGACAAAATATTTGTCAGTAGATAAATTTTTTTATGACAAAATGCTATATTATTGCTAAAACTACATTTTTTATGATAAAATCTTGTTGCATGGGGCTTTAGCAATAATTCTGCAATGATTTTTTTTCATTGCAAAAAGTTTTAGCAACAAAAAATGAACTTTTCATGACAATTTTTTTTGCCGCAAAGAACCCCCTTTTTTTTTGTAGTGAATTTTTTGATCATACGAAAATTTTTCATGTTTTGGAGTTCTCATTGGCTAAACTAGTTCACCAAATCAATCTAATTTCTCTCACTTGAACAGCAAAATTTCATGAGATATTGCCTATCTCTCTTACTCTTTTAACCCTTTCAACTTCATCTCTCTACTTTGTTATGTTAATAGATTGGTATTCATATATCTTACTTAGTTATGGTTTTGATTTTCCTCCGGAATATTCACATGCTAATTATTAGAAAAAATATTACAACCCTCAGTGCTTGTTTGTTAAAGCCCAACCGTGCTGAACACTATTTGAATATTAACATCTACATGTCTATATCAGATATAGATATGTATTCATTTTTTTGTAAATCTCTTTCCTATTATGGACATGGATTCGGATGTTGATATGTTATCCAAATACAAAAATCCAAATGTGAAAACTGATAAAACAGATATTCAGGTGTAGATAGTTATAATGGCTGTTATTAGTTCTGATAAATTATATGATGCCTATATGAAGCTAAAAAATCATCTAAATACTAGATTATGGTAGTAATTACATAATGCTTATGTGATAGCCATTATATGTCTCTGTGTTCTAATGGATGATTGTTAATGTCATTATGATGGCCAATATTCAAACTTTGCATCCAAGGGTTAAGAAGGGTGCCTTCCCTTCAACTACTATCATCCCAAAATTTACCTCTTATGCTTTATATGATTATCCCCATTATTTGGTCTTCCAATATAAAATAATTAAAATCTGATTCTAATTTATGTTCTTGACATACTCATAATATTAAAATCCTAAGATATGTCAGGTTCTCCGTGACAAATGTTGCATTTTATCCTTTTCTTATGGTATACCTGAACTTATATTTTGAATTTTACTCTAGACATTCTTTGCATGATGAAAAATTATTTTTCCTGTTCCATTGATAATGGTGATCTATATAATAGCATAATTTAGATTTGCTTAATGCTGATTTTTTTACATCAAAGTTTCTCAAGGTCGAGTATGGATACATAATTTATATAGTCACATGATAGGTATGATATGTTATGTATTGAATATTTATTACAATATTTCTTATTTGGATTAAGTTATACCGTATTTATTATTATCTGTTTATATATTATTTTTGACATATATGCCTTATAAAAGCCTTAAATAGGACTAAAATCCTAAAGTCATCGAGGGGGATGGGGCTTAGCTTATCAAGGACCTTCCAATAGTGGGAACCTAATATGTATGATAGGAGATATATTGAAAAAGGTTCAATATAATAATAACAAGCTAATTAGTTAGTCATAAAGCATATATGAATTATTAGATATAGAAATTGTTGGTGCAGAATTTGGTTGACGTCGGATCAAATTGAAGTCGAGAAAAATGAGGTCGCCGTCGGTGATCTGCAAAATAAAGTCCTCTTCGGAGTCGGTGTTGGTGGCTCCGGTAGGATCCTTCGACGGTCAAGTTAGCTCTAACCAACAAAAATGGAGTGCTCAGTGTGGAGTTCAGCAAAGTTTTGGAAAGAAGAAAAAAGCCTAGAGAGAACGTATCTAAGGATTTCTTTTTATAGACAGAGCTTGTTGTAACTATCTTGATTAATGACTGTCGTAACCGTCCTTGATAAATGACAATCGTGATTGTCCTGATAAATGACAATCATAATTATCCTGATGAATGATGTTCGTGATTGTCCTGATAAATGTCAATTATAATCGTTCAATAATGGAATCGCCTGTAGGAATCTGTCTGAAAGAACAGTCCGGAAGGAGTTCGACTTCTGTAGAAGTTCGGCTGCTGGAGGAGTTTGAAAGAAGTTTGGCTTCCGTAGAAGCCCGACCGCTGGAGGAGTCCGGAAGGAGTTCGATTCTCATAGAAGCTCGATTGCTGAAGAAGTTCAGAATAAGTTCGGTTGTTGAGAAGTTCGATCGGCTGAAAAGGTTCAGCTGGGGCTTGGCTGCTGAGAAGTTTGGCTAGGTTTGTCCACTGAGTAGTTCAGCCACTAAATAAATTCGACTGCTAGGGAGAGAATTTTTGATTGAAGCTCTTCCATGATTACCAGCTGCATTAGGCTAAGCTTCAAACTCGACTTCGGTGGGAGCGGGATTTATCTCCAACAATAGTCTCCCCACTTCTAAGTTCGAGACTCGAAGGAAGGAAGTATAAAAAGACGACTGCCGAAATCCTCTTCAAGACTCTACACCTTGTCTCCAGTCGAGGTTGAAAGTGTAGTTAAAGCTCGATGGAGATCTTGTCTTTTGTTGTTGTCGAGCACAATGGGACCATCTTTGGAGCCTTCATCCCATCTAAAATGATCGAGGCCTTCGACTTTGCTCATGTTAGGATGAGGTTCTCCTCCTATTCCTAATAGGTATCTCCTGCAGCCGAGGTTGATGTGGACACTCGGAGAAGATCTTGTCACCTGCAGCCAAGGTTGGCCTGAACCCTTAGGGGAGATCTTATCTTCTATAGTCGAGGTTGTTGCGGGTGCTCAGGAAAGATCTTATCTCCTGCAGTCGAGGTTGTTGTAGACTTTGAGGCCCGATCTTCGACTTTGCTCACGTTAGGATGAGATTCTCCTTCTATTTCTAACGGACTATGGGGGCACATAAGGACCGTTATCTAGGCTTCTCCTCCCATCTCATCTAAGATGAACGAGGTCTTCGACTTTGCTCGTGTTAGGACGAGATTCTCCTCCTATTCCTAATGGACTGTGGGGGCACATAAGAGCCATTATCTGGGCCTCTCCCCTCATCTCGTCTAAAATGAACGAGGCCTTCAACTTTGCTCGCGTTTAGGACGAGGTTTCCTCCTGTTCCTAATGGATTGTGGGGGCACATAAGGGCCGTTGACAAGGTCTTCTCCCCCCCATCTCATCTAAAAGAACAAGGTCTTCGATTTTGCTCGCGTTAGGATGAGATTCTCCTCCTATTCTTAACGGACTGTGGGGGCACATAAGGGCCATTGACAGAGCCTCTCCCCCCATCTCATCCTAAATGAATTGAGGCCTTCGAAGCTCGAAAGAGATCTTATCTCTAGCCGAGGTTGAAGCTCAGACGCTCGGGAGAGATCTTATCTCTGGCCGAGGTTGGGTCAGTCGCTCGAGAGAGATCTTATCTCTAGCTGAGGTTGACTCGATCGCTCAGGAGAGATCTTATCTCTAGCCGAGGTTGAAGCTCGGGTGCTCAAGAGAGATCTTATCTCTGCCGAGGTTGGCTCGGTCGCTTGGAAGAGATTTTATCTCTAACCGAGGTTGACTCGATCGCTCGAGAGAGATCTTATCTCTAGTCGAGGTTGAAGCTCGGATGCTCGGAAGAGATCTTATCTCTAGCCGAGGTTGGTGCGGTCGCTCGAAAGAGATCTTATCTTTAGCCGAGGTTGAAGCTCGGGCGTTCGGAAGAGATCTTATCTCTAGTCGAGGTTGAAGAACTTTGACCGGCTCATGTTAGAACGAGGTTCTCCTCCTATTCCTAATACGGCCACTATTGACTGCTTCTTTTCTATTATCACATAGTTTTTGCATAGTTTTTATATAGTTTTTACATAGTTTTTTCTATTATCACATAATTTGGAGCGAGCTCCTCTTGATTTTGATGCTGGAGATGATGGATTACCGAAGTACCAAGCTCCTCCCAGATGCGGCGTTGATGATACGGAAGGTGACTAACCTTTCTATTATTCCTTCGTCATTGCTGGTTTTGGGTATGGCAGTGCTCTCGGCTGATCTTCTCCTGCTTCAGGCTGGCATTCCTGATGAGTTCCTCGATACATGGTGTCGATGATATAGGAGGCAATCGACCTTTTTGTTGTTCCGTCATTGGTGGTTCTGGCTATGGCAACACCCTCGGTCGATCTTCTCCTGCTTCAGACTGGCATCCCTGATGAGCTCCTCGATATGTGGCGTCGATGATACGAAAGGCGACCGACCTTTTTGTTGTTCCATCATTAGTGGTTCTGACTATAGCAGCGCCCTCGATCGATCTTCTCCTACTTTAGGTTGGCGTCCCTGATGAGCTTCTCGATTTTATCTCGGAGCTAAATACATTCTTCAATATCATGATCGTGATCGTGATGGTAGAGACAGTACTTGCTTCGATCGCGCTTATTTAGGAGAGATTATAATTCTTCTGATTTTGGCAATTGGTTCCTAATTTTCATCAGAACTTGAGCCTTAGAAGCACTGAGAGAGGCAGAGTTATGGAACCTTTCGGATGGAGGACTTCTTCGCGCCCTTTTGTCGGAGCTTCCTTGATGACGAGCTCAAGGAGTTCGGGCTCGCTTGCATCCGGGGGGAGTCCGTGAGCGCGATCAAACTTCACTTGTTCCTCCATCAGTGGTGGATTTATTAGACTCGTCTGTCCATCGCTCTCCTGCGACTTCTTCGTCCTTCAATTTGAAGGCTTCTTCCGCACGGACATATCTCTCGACTCGAGCTAGCAGATCGGCAAAGTTTCTAGGGTACTTTTTTTCAGAAAACATAGCAAATCATTCTTCTGAAGGCCGCCCTTGAGCGCGACCATTGCAACAGACTGGTCCAGATCCCGGACCTCCAATGCCACGGTGTTAAACTGGATGACATAAGTCTGGATAGATTTCTCCTGCTTCTACTTGACATTCATCAGGGAATCCGAACCTCGACGCGGACGTCGGCTGCTGACAAAGTGAGCCATGAACTGATGGCTCATCTGATCAAAAGAGAAGATCATATCTGGCTTCAATGCCGAGTACCAGTTTTTTACTGTCCCCTTCAAGGTAGATGAAAAAGCTCAGCATAATATGACGTCTGGTGCACCGTGAAGCAGCATCATGGTCCGGAAGGCCTCCAGATGATCAACCGGATCAAAAATTCCATCATAGGTTTCAAGTTGAGGAAGTTTGAAGTTCGGTGGAACGAGCTCTTGCATAATTCGGAGAGAGAAAGGAGGATCGGTGCAGATGTCATCATGATGAGCTGGGGTGACGTGGCCGAGCTTCTCAATCCATCAGTCCATCTCTCATAGTTTGTGATTGAGGATGTCATCTCGGTCGCAGACTTTGGAGGGCTTCCAACTACAGATGGAGAAGGTCTCCTTCAGAGGAAAACTATGATCCGAACTTGGATCTTCTACTCTTTGTTTCCTCTTCCTAACGGCGATGGACATGCTAGCCCAAATGCTCTTTCTTGGGATCGATTTCTAACATCTTGATGGCGGGTTTCTTGGTGGAGTCATCATCGGAGGTTGCCGCATGGCCTATACCATCTCAGTGAGGCCCTAAATCCACTGCATCAGTAGATTAAACTACTCCAGATCCACTATGGCTGTAGGCATGGCTTGAGTTATCGGAGCTGGAGCAAGAACTAATGTATCTAGACGGGATCTGACTGCAGAGGTCGTTGATCGTCGGATTGAAGCTTTCCTGGGAGGCATTTTTTTTCTGAAAAGAACTCTAGATCGCTGTTGAGCACTTCTTTAAGATCAAGGGAACCTCAAGAACAGAGGGCTCTTCCTCTAGCGCCAATTCTATTGGTGCAGAATTTGGTTGACGTCGGATCAAGCTAGAGTCGAAAAAAATGAGATTGCCGTCGGTGACCTGCAAAATAAAGTTTTCTCCGGAGTCGGTGTTGGTGGCTCCGATAGGATCCTCCAACGGTCAAGTTAGCTCTGACCAATAGAAATAGAGTGCTCAGTGTGGAGTTCGACAGAGTTTCGGAAAGAAGAAGAAAGCTTAGAGAGAATGTATCTGAGGGTCTCTTTTTATAAATAGAGCCTGTTGTAACTGCCTTGATTAATGACTGTCGTAACTATCCTTGATAAATGACAATCGTGATTGTCCTGATAAATGACAATCATAATTATCCTAATGAATGATGTTCGTGATTGTCCTGATAAATGCCGATTGTAACCGTTCAATAATGGGATCGCTTGCAGGAATCCATCTGAAGGAATGGTCTGGAAGGAGTTCGACTTTTGTAGAAGTCCGACTGCTGGAGGAGTTTGGAAGAAATTCGGCTTCCGTAGAAGTTCGACCGCTGGAGGAGTCCGAAAGGAGTTCGGCTTCCATAGAAGCTCAATTGCTAGAGGAGTTCGGAAGAAGTTTGATTGTTGAGAAGTTCGACCGGCTGAAGAGGCTCGGTTGGGGCTCGACCGCTGAGATATTCGGCTAGGTTTGTCCGCTGAGTAGTTCGACCACTGAGTAAATCCGACTGCTAGGGAGAGAATTTTCGATTGAAGCTCTTCCGTGATTACCAGCTGCATTAGGCTAAGCTTCAGACTTGACTTCGACGGGAGCGAGATTTATCCCCAATAGGAATCATAGACTCTAGCCCATTCCTATGGTGATTAGTTTTTCTATATAGTTATTAGAAAGAGTTTATTTATGAATGAAATCTGAAAGGTATTCCTCAAGATGTGATACACACACCTCTAAAGGGACTCATCTATGTGAGAGTATCCATACTTGATCATGGCTAAAGACATAGGCAATTTCTAGAAACTCTTATGAAATAATTAAGATACCTGCATACAACTATTAATGTACAAACTTGCGACATGAGTTTCTGTATTATATGTATAATAGTAAAAATCTAAGTCAAATGAACATAGTTCAAGATTTGATTCACTTCACTTTCTTCAAGTTGATACTATTAATGCTAAGTGAAGTTAAGTCATGAAAGATACTTCATGTATTGCACAATATATATATCCAGCAAAAAATTATTTCATATTATTAAATTTTTGAGTTTTAATTATTTTAAAAATTTTAAGTTTTGAGGAGGATTGTTGAAGTGTTAGGGCAATTTGAAAACTCAAAATTTTCTCCAACCAATTCTAACCAAAATCCAAACCTTTTGTTTTGTTTAGTCCCATATTTTATTTTTTCTTTTTAAATAATAATAATAATTATTTATTTAATTTAGGATAAATACCATATTTTAACAATTAATATTTTGTCCATTAATTTTCTAATCATTAGACCAATTAATGCTTTTATATCCATTAATATATTTTTAATGTGTTTTAATACTGCATAAGGAGCCCAAAAGGCTAATCCTTGGGTCTATCAATTAGGTGAAAGTGTTTTTATAGACAACAAAATACTTTCTCCCTTCAAATTTAAGATCTTCCTCTAATCTAAATCTTCTTTCTTCTAATCCTCTTCCAAATTTCTTAATATGTTTATGTGATCATTCATTTGCTGGATTGCAATTTTTATCATCCTTTGTATGGTTATGCCTGTAGGAGAAGTCTTCAGTTGTATTTTGAGATAGATTTTTCGAGCTTAATAGTGGTCGAGAATCATCTTTAGACCATGCATTACACATCTATGATTTATGAGTTTTTAATTATTTTTAATATTAATTTTAAATATTAATTTAATTTGATCATGATCGGCTCGTATGAAAAATAGATTTTATTGTATATTCTTAACAAGCAGGTGAGCCCTTCACTAGGATAGAAAAAACTCGGGAGTACAAACCCACTCAATGAAGACATGATGGAAACCATAGTGATGCGAAACAGCTTGAAGGTACGACCCCTTGATACGGTTATACACGGTTATTGCTTTGCAGATCGGGGCCACCTCCATGGAATGAAAGATCTCCTATGCAAGAGGGATATTATTTGAGATCTAACCAGCAACTAAGGCACGTAAAGCTGGTCTTCAATTTAAAAATCAGCAACTTAGTAACAATCATACAGATAACATGGACTTATTGGACGAAAATCTTTGGGAAACCTAGGGTCTTATTTTTTGGGTCTTAACACAATATAAGTTCTCTTCCATGAAGCAACACCAATTTCTTCTCAAAAACCTCCTGAATTTGAATGTATTCATACGAAAGATGGATGAATGATCTGATTTTACCAAAAAAAAAAAAAAAAAACTCCCATACGGCCTCGACAACTTCTTGACGAGTAAACCCAATGCAAACTCAATTTTATTCACCATCACTACGGCAACGAGCTGCCGATTTTCCTCGTAGGAAAGGCTTTACGGAAGTGAAGAGCCATGGGAACCCCAGACAACACCATGCACCATTTGTCATAAAAGTAGTTGATGAAAAGATTACGATTTCCTCTTCCAAGGTGACTTCCCCTCCATCCACGATCTCTACCGAACTAATTCTATTGCTCCGTCTACGTAAGGCTGTGGACCAGTGAAAAATAATAAGAATTCCGATCACCCTCCTTCAACCAATTGACTCTTGATTTTTGACACCAAGAATCCAATCATATTCCCGTAGCTTGCTAAGAAGAATAGCGCGTCTCCCAGGGTCCAAACCACCCAACCGGACATCCAACCGTCGTAAAGAAGAAATGTCAGCCACAAGTTTAGAAGCTTTATGAAACAAGTTTCCAACTTCGTCTCCAGTCCAATTTGAAAATGCTCTCCTAGTGGAGTTCAACAACCTTGAAATCCTGGAGGCCAGCGGGAAAGATTGATGTCCTCGCCATGCACATCGAACCACCTCATTTATGCCATGACAATTAATCCAAAACTTTTCAAATCTGAAGGAAGTCGGGTCTTTGATAATAGTTGAAGGAAAATAGGATTACGATTAGAACCAATACGCAGAAGATGGGAAACTTTGGCCTCGGAAAACTCATTCATCTAACAAGAAACGGCAATGACACGATCCAACCTCTTCCATACCCGTCCCCCTCCTTGGCATTAGGGTGGAAATAAAATCCTAAAATTCCCTCACATTTTTATTGAATTGAAACTTCTTGCCTCCTTTCTTTTCAAAGGAATTAAGTATAACATTAAAGTTCCGCATGACCAAACCTTGGGATCGAGCGAGGCAACACTGGACGCCATCTCCCACACCCTCCGCCGTTCCATTCCATCTCCACCATCATAAATAACACTAATAGCTCAATGTTTATTACCAAAAGTAGAAATCAAGCCAAAGGCGGCCTGCTTATTAACAGAAACAAAACCAATGCTCTGTAATTACTTCTTCCATGCGACAATAATACCTTCAAAGAGCCCATCTACCACGGTGAGCCCAAACGAGGAATCAGAGAAAAGGTGGGTTTCCAAAAGACAACAATTATCCGAATCATGAATTCTCAGCAACCACTTAATGTTGTTTAGAATAGAAATCAATATTGGTTAAATAAAATAAAATCAGTAGAATGGTTAACCTTTTCTTGATCCAAAGACATCCGAGCACCCTCACCCTCACCTGTGGATGAAGATCCTCCGTTAGTTGCCGAACCTCCGATATGTCGGACAAAATTCTTTCCAAAGCTGAGCACATCTTTTGAAATTATTATCATAATGACGTAGGATCTCATCCAAAAAAAAATTAGTTGAAAAATATTATTTAAATTTATTAATTTTATACAAGTGTCTAATATATTTTTAATGAATAATCAATATAAAATTAAAAATATATCTATATAAATCCTTACAATTACTTGTTAGTGTAGTTTGTCACGTTAAAAGCATGAAACAATCGATATTGATTTGGTATATGGATTCACATATGAATCTAAGAGCCTAGAATATGCAATATCATTAATGATCTTGACAAGACATTTGGGATACTTAGATTTAAATTATCAAAAAAAAATTAATTTTATAGTTATTTATTTTAAAATTATTTTATATTTATTCAGCTCAAAATGAAAAATCATGATTGTTGGGTGACTAATTTTGAATTAAAAAATCATGATTGTTGGTAGATTAACCGTCAGTAACTATAGATTACATTAGTGCCTATTCATGGTGATTTTTTTATATCTATTTATATATGATTTTGGATATGGTTTTGTCGTTCTAGTTTTTGTATGTTCTTTGAGGGAGTTTTAGAAGACTTTGTTAGATGCCAGGGGCATAATTGCTTTTTAAAAAAAATGATTACATGTCTCGAATCAATTTCAATACATTTTGTCGTGTTGCTTTCGAATTTTCTTTCACCACCATGTGCATCGACCATTCACAATGACGTTAGCACTCGAGCGCAAAGACTTTGTGATGTCAATATGAACATGAGGTTTCACATGACCACCTCTTGTAATCTTTTTTATACGGTTACCAATGGATAAAAAATAAAATATATCTATAAAATATATTTTTAAGGACTTGAGGGGACTCTCTCAAAGTTGCGTTGCGGCTATTTTGGATGGCACATATCTGCCTATTTACCAACAAAATTTACGATATATAAAAATAACCTATTTGCACATTGTTCTATACTATAAATTTGTATAGATTTTTATATATCGATTTATAATAATCTGTAATCATTCGGGGGCCGTATTACGTAGTTCTTCGGAAAACCTTTCTTCTTAATTTTTTAAAAAAATATTATTCGATTGCCAAGGATATATCTATATTTGTATTAATTAATTCACTGATAATTGTTCCACGTTATCTTGCAAAGGAGATACAGGGACGGCTGGATGGATGATATTAAAGCCATTTTTCTTCGATCAAATGTTCCACGTGAATTGTGAAATCTTAGTCTATTATAAGACCTCTTCCACTCAAAAGCTGCCACGCGATGGCCGAAATCGGAGACGTCCATCTTTCTCCAGCGCCACAAAAAATAAAATAGTAATAAACAAATAAAATATGAAGCCGTCACCTCAACATCAAATACAACCCACCATTACCCCTACCCCCCCCCCCGGCACTCTCTATCTGAGGTCCCAATTCGATGAGACAATTCCTCCTTGACCGCCATGGAAACTTGCGAGGCTTCGATCCCGTACACCCTGCTAGGCTTTCTTCTCCAGGGAGGTGGCGGCCGGCCGCCGGCTAGCTCCTGCTCCTCGGCCGGCCTCGGCGGCCAGGGCTTCTTGAAGGACTATGTGGCGAGGGGGACCAACGCCTTACTTTGGATCTCACTCATCTCCGTCACGTTCTTGCTGTTCCGCAAGCTCGCGAGGCTGGTGGGGTTCTGGGCCAAGGGAAACCGGATCGCGGGTCCGCCTTCTCCCTCCTTCTTCGGCCACTCTAAGCTGATCGCTGGATGCGCATCTGGCGCAAGTCTCACCGGTAGATCCGATTCTTTTCTCTTGTATGATGATTTAATTTTTGATTTTTTCTTACAATTGAAATGTTACCTTGACTGTTGGTCAATTTGGAAAATAATAAACAGATGTGATTTGAACTCAGCTTTAAGAAAGACCTCTATACCAGATATTGAGATAAGTACAGTAGATTATTCTATTAAATTAGTTTCTTGTTTTACTCATGATCGGAATTTGTAAAGCATAATTCTACATTTAAAAGACTTCTAACAGCCTTACAGGAAGAAAAAGGAAAAGAAGAAACCTATTCCATGATCTGTCTAGGTTAAGAAAAAGAGTTGTAATATAAATAATTCATACAGAAATTCTTACCTATTCACTTGTCCTTGGGAATCGTGTTGTGCGCTCTAATTAGTTCCTATTAAGGCCTCTGTCTGCCACCGTTGCCGGAATTTACAGATTCCTTGTACAAACTTTATTCGTGTGTGCCATACCGTACCAAATTGGATGGTATGGGCATACCATACCAGTGCTGAATGGGTACGCAGTATTGGAGGCATACCGATGCTCAGTACACTGAACTGGCCCATACCGGGTGTACCAACACGGTAATAGGGTGGCACCAGTGCAGGTCTGGTACCGAGACAGCATACCTTGATCCATGTTATATAGGATGTCCTTTTATATTGTTGTACATGACTATATCATCTTAGTCGCTTGTCCCCAACTTTACCTTAATTAGTGCAATTCAGCTTCCCCTGGTGTTTTCATTCCTTGCACTATCCATCTTGGTTTTAGTTATACATTAGCCTTAGATCAATAAAAGATGCTCCTGCGGTTATCAATCTTCAGTCTTCAGTGTTGTGCTCATATATTGTTCTTTGGACATCAATCTAGAAGATTTTAAGGGGGTGTTTTGGTTGCAATCGGAATCGGAATCAAAATGGGAATTAGAATGGATTGGAATTGAAATCGGAATGGCCAAATCTCCCAAAGGGTTTGTGACCGGAATTGGAATCGGAATCAATATCAGAATGGAAATTTGAATTCTTAGGGAAGAGTAAGGATTGAGTTTTAGATAGATTGGGCCATTCCCATTCTGCCCGGAATCGGAATTAGAATGAGATTCCTCCCAACCAAATAGTTCGAATGGGAGTCACCCATTTCCATTCCAATTCCAAACCTCAACAACCCCCCCCCCCCCAAACCAAACATCTCCTAAGTGCATTGGGAGCTACATGAGAGATCTATCGAATGGAGTAAGAACAGAGTTCAGCTTAATTTAAATTTTGGATGATAGACTGTTGCTATTTGCATCAGCCCGCAATCCTTCTTTTGGGAGCAGCTTGTATTTTCATTCTAATGACAATTTGTACTATTTATGTATCTCATTTATTGGGCACAAGAAAATTATTTGATCATTTTGCATTTTCCTTGAATCCTTGTTTGCAAAATCTCTTTCAAATACATAATCAAATCAATCTAAAACACAAACCTAGGTAACAAGTTATATGTATATTTAGCTGGAATGTCATAATTTGCTCCTACGATCACAAGAACCTGGTGTCAGAAAAGTGGTATGTTATCTTCATGGTGTCTCCACGCAAATTGTTGATGAAAGCTTACTATGTGATATCTATGGATGTAACACTCACATCTTGGATCATTCTTATAACTGAACCTCTAGTACATTCCTTGGTTTGATAATGCAGGCAGAATGATGTAAAAATCTGTTGCAACAGAAGATTCCTAAATATTTCAATGAATTGATGACAGTTATCTATGGGGACCATGAGAAGAGCGATTCTTCTTCTACACTTGGGCATTTCTAATAACTTCTGAAATATCAAGAGAAAATTACACATCCATTTTCCTTTTATAAATCAAAGGGAAACCTTTAGCAAATGCACAATGCAAAGCAATTGTTTTCTTTACTGCCTAGATGTGATATTATTGTTTTCAACACATAGGTTCCTTAGATAAAGTATCTTTGTTTACTTCAAATGAATTCTCTATAATATTGATATCCATGTCTTCTTGGTTTTTTCTTCAACATTCATCTTGATATTAGTAAGAACCTTTTCTCTGATGACAAAATAGCATGCTCTATGTTTGGTCAAATTGCAAAAGTCGAACTAGAAGATTGTAGGACGCTTGTCTTAGTGAGTCCATGCCTTGACATAACTGCAGAAGTGGAATCCTCGATGCTCGAGAGATCAAATCAATTCTCAAGGCCTGAGAGATCAAATAAATGAAAAGGGTGGGTTGGTCCTCCCCCACCTGGGGTGGGGAGGAGGGTGTGTGTGTGAATCCTTATTCCTGATATTTGATTTTCAAAATTCAAAGAAGCAAGATATCGAACTTGCAATATAATTCATGGATTAGCAGGTATAGAGTCTACAGATCATGCCAATGGAACAAAGCCTGAATCAATTAAATCACTTTCTAGAAAAGTTAACCACCTGAGGTTACTGAAATAGAGCTCCTTTTTGAACATAAAAAACTACTGAATCCTTCCCTAAATGACCCAGGTTCATGCACTTGTCCCATTCTGAGATTTGACTCATATACTGTCATAACAACCAAATTATATTAACCTTATAGAACAAAAATGTTGGGGATTATGTAAAAGCTATGAAATGAGTACTTAATAGGCAGATTTGTATGTCAACTTACCTTCAAGGAGTCTGCTAACTCAATTTTTTACTCAAAACAATCCTTTTTCGTCAAAAAAATAAGCAGGTAGACTCAGGATCTAAGATATATACATATATATGCCTAAACTCCTCTTTTGTTTATGTTCAACATTGACGACATCATATGAGCTTAAATGTGAATGGTGAAATATATAAACTTCTAAAATTTGCTTCTCTTAATTATATGCATTTCTAAAGCTAAATTATTGCATTGTCAGGTTATTTGTCCAAGTTGCATGAGAATTATGGACCAATTGCGAGACTGTGGTTGGGTCCTACACAGCTCCTTGTGTCGGTGAAGGATACTACTATGATAAAAGAGGTGCTCGTACAGGCTCAGGATAAATTACCATTGACTGGGAGGGCATTCCATTTGGCTTTTGGTCAATTAAGCCTATTTGTTTCCTCGTTCAGAAAGGTATCTGTGAACTGCTAAACAGTACTTTTACCTTTGGTTTTTTCTTTTATTGCTCTCTCTTCCCCCCTTCCCCCTTCCCCTCCTAATTGTTATACCACTCGGACATTTCAAACCATGAAAATTGTTTATTGATTGAGTTCCTTTTGCTACACGAATTCTTTTATGATATTGACCAGAATTTCTTTAATAGTAAGGAAAACAAGAGTTTGTTTATAGGAGGGCATTATGCCACTTATTCTCAGCTTGCATGCCATTTCAACTGGTCCCTGGTTTGCTGGAAAGTTTTCATAACATTCTCTTTCTTTCTCTATTTATTTTATTTTTGACGAGTTCTGTTATGTAAAATTATAATACTTTTGCCAGATAAATTTGCAAACTGTTATGCTATATCTTACAGGTTATGGTGGATGAATGGATGCATATTTATGGCAATTAAAGTAGATGGTAATTGTTACCTAATAACCATGTGGAAGACATGTTTTAATTTCATGTCATTTGTTCACTTGGATGTAGGTACAAAAGAGAAGAGAATCTTTAGAAGCATACTTGAATGGAAAATTGGCTGAGAAAGCAAACATGATTTCTTGGAAGGTCATTGAATGTGTCATGGGCCAAGTTGATACTATTATGGCTAAAGGTATTCTAGATTGCAGATCTGTTTCACAGCTTATGGCATTTTACACTCTTGGAGTTGCACTCTTTGGCGATGCATTCCTGGATTGGTCTGAGGCAACTACGTATGAGGAACTCCTTATGATGATTGCTAAGGATGGTTGCTTCTGGGCTTCTTACAGAATCCCTCCCTTTTGGAGAAGAGGATACTGGAAGTATCGATCTTTGTGCATGAGATTGCGATGCCTAACACAAGACATTATTCAACACTCATTGGGGCAAATCAATAAAAATTCTTGTAAGAGAACTCCAGATACTGGAAGGGAAGTTGGTGCAGCAGCTACTTCTCTGCTGGACAATACGATATCAAGAGGTCTCTTCCAGGAGGAAATAGAGGGAGAACTTATTTCCAAAGAAGAAGCATGTGCAAATATACTGGGTTTGATGTTCCACGGATGTTTAGCAACTGCTAGCCTGATCTGTAGCATTTTAACATGGCTTGTCTTGGACCCAGAACTACAAGAAAAGGTAGATGTCTTTTCTTTCTTATCTCTTGCAAAGTATTTGCTCTTGATATTTTTATGGTTTTTTTTCAAACCTTGTCACCTTAAAGCTATATAATGGACTGAATTGTAATTTTAAATAATAAGATATCCCTGATAAGCAAAACATGGTTTTGAGTATTGTTGCCAATAATTAATTCAGAAAATGCAAATCTGCTTCTGCTTCCCCCATCATTTCTATGCAGTTTGTACAATCAGCTACTAAAAAGAATGTTGTTCTGATGTGCCCCTTTTTATCCAATTCCAGTATTCATTTTTCGTCCATTTTGATCCAAGTTTCTAAGGTCCAAATGACGACCTTAAGTGAAAATGGTGAGTTCACTTCCTGTTTCACTGCTAGGTACCTCGTACTGTGAAATTCTTATCCATAGTAGATTGATCGTATAAAGCACCTGAATTACAGGGGCAGCTCCTTTAAGGTCTTAAGCTTTTCTCCTTTTTTCTCAATTGCTTATTTGTTTCTTGACTGCTTATTTTCTTTTTGTTAATAGCAACCTTGTTTCTTTCCCTTTTTATTTACAAGGATTTTACAATCATGCTCTGCCTAAATCTTGTCACATCTGATCTTTTCACTGGCTTTGTTTCAATTGTAAGGTGACTTTGGTCCTCCATACTGATTGTAAACAAGTAGTGATATTTTTAGCGCTTCAGTAGTTTTCATTTTTCTTGATGATAAAGCTCTTTTTAGGTTATGCTTTCATATGGTTAATCTTTTCGACTTTTATCTATTGAATTGTTTAGACATTGGAAAGCAAGTTAAATGCGTTGATGTCTGGTGATGTAATATTCAAATTTTTGTATCGAAATACTGGTTGTCAAGCTATAGTGTATGTTATCTTATTGTTCTTTTCTGCTGCAGTTATATTCAGAGATCGTTCGAGTGTGGGGAAGAACTTCTATGCCAGATTCACTTGAGGTGCAAAAGATGCATTTCTTATTGGCTACTGTATATGAATCAGCTCGCCTTTTGCCAGCTGGACCTTTGCTTCAAAGATGCTCATTGAAACATGGTAACATTAATTCATCACCTTGAAACATTCATATAATGACCAGATAATTAGTTATACTTCACAATTCAAATGATTTTGCAGATTCTTTTTTTTATTCTTTTTTCTAAACCTTTATTCTGTTAAAGTCTACAACTTATGTATCATGATTTTGTTATAGAAGTTATATTCAATTAGGGATGATGGCAGTCTTATAATCATGCATGCTGCACAACTAAGTTTTTGAATCTTTACATAAATGCAATGCGAATCATGTCGAACATATCAGTATGTTACATGAAGTTGTGGAAATTATGTTTAAGGCTGCATTTTATGTTACATGTATGTATTTGCTTATCTACACAGAAAAAGGGTGTCTATCAGGGTATTAGGTAAATGCATTGCCTGTACCAGGCATTAATGCCCTTGACAATGGTCTCATGTGGCCACTTGGCTGTCAGACACCTTAGCTTTAAAATTCCTTATGAATCTTTACTTAACTTAAATGAGATTTTACAATAACTCCTATTATATGTTTATAATGATGGAAATAAATCTTCTAACATGATCAAAGGTAGTAAATTTGAAAAAAGCAGACATCCAAAAAAAAGAAAAAGAAAAAGAAAAAACATGCATCAACCACTTTACATAATATTTTGGCACCATTATTTTTCTATTCTTCATAAAATGGCAACAACTTCAATACCTAACAACTATTATAAATTGATTCGCGGCTGAATGGCACTCTTTGGCATCTTCAGCCTTTTCAGCATGGGTTTGTCCCTGTAGTTCAAGGAACATCGATATCCATGACGTTTGTTTTGCACTTTGCTCTTATTTGTTCAGGGGATGTGAACTTTCTAGTTCAGAGTGCCTCCATGATCTTTCTTCTTGTCATTGACTAATTTTTTGTTGTCTTACCATTTTTCCCGCCTTTTCCTCTTTGCATAGTAGTATCATTCTTCCGCCCCTGAACATCTTTCTGCCAGTTAAAACAAATACTATTACTAGCTTTAACTTTTCTTTTGGATGGCAGTGAGAAAGCTATTGTCATTTACTGAGTTACACAGGATATTATTTATAACATGAGTTATAGTTTTCTTTCATCAAGAAAAACTATGAGCTACAACTTTCATCAGCAATAATGCATGAATCTTAATTAATCTTCTATAACTATAACTTGAGCTTGTAATCTCATATTAATAATATGTTTAAATCATTGCCTATAATAGTATCAATCAGAGGAATTTTAGATATAATTATATCTCTAGGTGATGATGTTACATTCTGCCAAAAAATATATTCACTCGACATAATGTTTGCCTTGGTGGGTCTAGCCTGCCTATATGAGGATTGCCCAAGCAGCAATCTGGGAGAAATTGCTAGCCTCAACTTCAACTTGAGGGAGAGACACATCCTGAATATTATATAATGCATGATTGCACGTCTTTTTTAATGTTTTTTATATTATTCATAAAACCAGTAGACATTCATAGTTATAAGTCGAAGAACTCACATCCTGAAAAGAGATTTTATTTCCTTCATCAGGATACAGTCTGTTATTGACTCAGAATAAGATTTCTTATGTGAGTTTTAAATGCTTGTTTAATCTGTTTTTAGTATTCTTAAAATTCATTTCCATAAACTGGTGCCTTTTTCATGGCCTTTCAATAATCAGATTTCTATTTTAAATGGTATTGGCAGTTAATCCATTTGGAAAGCTGGGGTAGATATATGCTACCTG
The DNA here is from genome assembly GCA_006176705.1 of Cocos nucifera. Taxonomy (NCBI): domain Eukaryota; kingdom Viridiplantae; phylum Streptophyta; class Magnoliopsida; order Arecales; family Arecaceae; genus Cocos; species Cocos nucifera. The sequence goes on along the minus strand of QRFJ01003409.1, from coordinate 240,373 downwards.
TAACTAAGTTTGTAGTCTTATCAGAATTGTCGTTTTATGGTGTTTGGCTTCTGTTTTTTCATGCTGAGTTATGCAGTGCACACATATATACTGAGTTCAGATCATCTGGATGTTGAATCAAAGTTTAGTGCAATAATGTTGTCTGATTTCATCATGCTGGATTGTTGTGCTTATATGCTGTGTTGCCTCATGATCATAGCATGCAAATGTTAAGTACAGCCAAAAGGCCTTGGGAAATTGAGGTTCACTTCCTAGATTGACTGCCATTTTATATTTAGGCTCCCTTGATGGAAGTTTTAACTCCTAATCTCTATTTAGATGGCCATTTTGTGGTTAATCCCTGGTTCCTGTGTAAGTGTGTACACAACAATTATGTACAAACACAGGCATAACTGTGTGGCAAGACGTGCCTAACTATGTGCAAAGGAATAAATGTAAAATGCTAGTTGTGTCATCACTAAACATAAAATGGCAGTCAAACAAAGGACCAGGTGTTAAGTTCTGCATTATTTGCTTCTTGGTTTTTAACTTTTCTCTGTGGCTCTATTCTTTTTCATCAATATTTTGCTGATTTAAGCTCTTGGATATTTTATATCTAACACTAGCAGAAAGATTGCTGCATGAGTTATAATGCTATTATTACAGTTACCCTGTCACATTTGTAATATTGTCCTCCTTGTTTACAGACTTGACTCTTAATTCTGGTATAACTGTACCAGCGGGAGCAATTCTTGTTGTTCCTTTACAGCTGGTGCAGATGGATGACTCTATATGGGGTAAGGATGCCGGTCACTTGAATCCACATCGTTTCTTGTCAAAGGCTATTGACCATGGAGGTAGCCCTCTTCCTTCCCTCCACCACCCCACTCCCTCCTCCTTCGTTCGAGTTGTGCTTCCATTGTATCCATTGGTGATTCATTTTTTGTTGCCCTTTAACATTTGCAATAATATAATCTTTCTTATGGTGGTTGTTATTATGTATTCTTTCATGCTATAAGCATATGTTTTAACATGAATTTAATGCACTGTGATCACATTAGCTTTTAATAGCTTATTTGCTAAGCTTGTTCCTTAGAATAAATGTAACTTTATCGAGGGAAGAGATATGGAACTATAAATGCATTAAAACTGGTATTTGCTTCTGGTATCTTGAGATTCTTCTTGATTCCCTAAGGGAATTTTCTACTTCTGATGTGAACATTTCAACTCAGTTATCTTTTAAAGTTCGTTAAAGCTTGAGTTCTGATTTTTTTCTTTGATACTGTGGAGCTCATTGAACTGGAGCTACCAGCATTACTTCTGATTCTCTATTTTGAGGATCTCTACATGAATAAAATGGGTGTCTTCGTAGTTTAATGACAGTACGTATAAAAGACAGTTATTGCCAGTTATTGCTTTAGTGTATTGTTTCTGATGCACGTACGCAAAAATACATACAAAGATACATATATCAGTGAAATCTAATGAACTTATTTAACTCGCTTATCTAGAGTTCTAGACTACTACTAGTAGAGTAGAACAAATACATTAAAGCTATGCATTTAAAATGAGAGACAAGGAATTATGTTACCAGTAGAAGTACATCAATCTAGGCATTCTCTATGGCCGACTTGACTCCCATTATCCATGCAGTTGCATTACATTTTCATCAAGTATTAAATTTCCTGCTACTAAAACCTAAACATAGCATGCATGGTTGGCTGACAAACTAATAATTGAATTAAGTATGGGAATGTATGGCTTCAATGATTCATGAACAAAGTATCTACCTCAATGATCGCCGACTCAAAACCAGACCTCATACCGGCCAGCCGGCGGTATGAGTTGGTACAACTCCCATGCCGGACCATACTAAATCCGAACCAACATGAAAATAAGGGATGAACTGGGGAGGAAAAGAGATAGAAAGAGAGAGGTGGGGAGGGAGAGGGAGGGAAAGAAAGAGAGGCCGGTGGACACATTGGGGATAGCCACTGGATGGCTGAGGAGGCTGTCAGAGGGTTGCCAAGGCCTTCCAGGCTCCATGGTCCTCCATGAGAGAATGTGAGAAGAGAGAGAGAGAGGGGAAGGGAGAGAAGAGGCGGGAGCAGAAGGTGGCGGAGAGGTTGTTGTGGCTGCCGGACGGCTCAAAATAGCCCCCCAACAGCCCTCTGGTGGCCTCCCTGCCACCTTCCGCTCCCTCTTCTTCTCTCCCTTCATCCTTCTCTCTCTCTCTCTCTCCCCCTCTTCTTGCATCTTGCGGAGGACCGGGAGCCCTAGAGGCCTTAGTAACCCTCTAGCAGTCTCAACGGGCCATCGTCGGCCTTTTTCTTTCCTTCCCTCTCCACCTCTCTCTCCTTTTTCCTTCTCCCTTGCTCCATTTTTGCCAGTGTTACGAATCGAACGTCCGAACTGCACTAGTTAAGTTGCCAATATGGTTTGGCATGCTGGGGGTTGGGGGCAGTTCGGCTAACCTTGATATACCTAATAAAAAAGTGTTTGACTTATCCATACTAGTTAATTTGTTTGTAAGCACATTAATTATTGGGAGGATGTTGTATCTGCCAAAATATTAAGGAATGCACTTTCAACTTTGTTGAGAATTGCACAGAATGGAGATGCCCTTACCATGAGAAATACTGAACTCCAATTTAAAATTTCAATTCTTAATCAAAAGATGAATTTAATGATTTCATGAAACTTTTGGCATCATCTTTGGAGTTGTATGAATTACGACTTAGTTTGTAAGAATGTAAATCTTTGATTAGTAGGAGAACTTATTAGACTCCTTGTTCACTCTCATATATGTAAGAGGGATTCTGATTTGCAAGTTAAAATTCATTGAGTGTTTCCATGTATGTATTAACCAAAGAAGGAACTTAATACAATGCCCTTGCCTAGTATTCACCTTGTGTTAAAGAATTAAAGAAATCTTAAACCATGTCTATTGTTGTGATGATGCAAGATATCTTTATAGAGAATATGTTTATATATGAATAGCATGCATTGCTGAAATCCCTCGTTGGTGTCTATGGTGGATGAGAAAGAATTTCATGGTTAGCAGCATCAAGGATGACAATCTTGTTGGTGTTCTTATTTGGTTCTTGCCTTCTTGGAAAAGTTTAATTTTTGTAACAAAAAAAAAGTTTAATTACAAAAATAAATAAACAAGTGCTCCCCAACTCTTTATATGAACGATTTTGAGTGGTTAGACTGGAAGATCATTCTATTTGAACATGACTTTCACTCATCTATTAAGGGAAAAACAGAATAGGGTTTAGATGCTGCTAGTTTCACCAGTACTGCATACATACATCTGATAGTACCTTATTATTTAAAGGTAGCCTATTGGAAAATTAAAAATCAGTGCAGTTTATGATTATTCAATGGTAGCCTATTGGTAATTTTTGGTGTTAGTTTTAGATTCAAATTTATGCTTGGTGTGCAGCGGTCCTGCTTAGATATATATAACATTGGAAAATTTCTGAAGTCATTAACATTTAATTTTGTGCAGATTAGGTTTCTTCTGTAGAAGAATCTGTGAGAAACTGAGTTTTGCATTATAGAGAAGGTCTGGAGAGAGTAGATGTTATTTACTTGAGAAGGCCATATGTGGTCTTCTGCTGGACACCAAGAAGCATGATAAAGTGTTATTTGCTTGATTTAGATTTTCTTTGCATGAGTGCTCTTTCCATTTAGGACTTCTGCTCTAAGTTTCCTTCTTTAATTAAAAGTTTTGTTGATCTAAAATTGTTTTTAGTTCAAAGTGATTGGTAATATATGTTAGGCTACAACATGGACCCTGTCTAAAAAATGTTACATGTTAGGCCCCATTAGGAAAGGAGAAAAATATTCACCTTCTCTACCTATTTATTTCTTTTAAAGTACACAGGTAATGAGTAGAGATTTTATTTTTTTAAAAATGTTTCCAAGATATTTTTTTCATTTCCTATGCTAAATATGTGAATAATTTTAATAATTTTATATAGGCATTTCCAATTTGCGCATTTGTACAATTTTTTGTCAATCATTTCACACTGTTGTTTCTCATATCATATCTCATCCTTGTTTCCCAACATGGCAACTTTGTTTCTTACAATTCTCTAATTTTTATATTTTCTCTATACTTTGCTTTGTTTTTTATAATTATCTGTACAAATTATACTAAACTTTTCCTCTAAGCATATTTCACTCTATTTCATTTTTATAAATCATCAAAGCAAAGAAAAAAAACATTTAAGCATATTTAACATCGTTGCATTTTATTAATTCATCTAATCAAGAAGAAACCATTTAAGCATATTTCATTCTATTTCATTTGGATACCAATCTACCAAAGAAAAGAAAAAGACCATTCCAAATAAAAACCCATTTTTTCCATTGTTTCCTCTTAATATTTCACTTTATTTTGAAAAGGAGGGAGAAACTCATTTAAGTAAGAAAAGTAAGAAGATGAACTATCCTGTCTGATTAGTGAAGATATATGAAGGTTTCAGATTGACCACATTGTTTTAAAAATAGGCTGCTACAGCTGCTATAGCGCTTTCAGCCTGAGAATGCTAAGTATCATGGCGGTGCGATGTGGCACATGAGTATGAAGTGGCAGATATTTTGGTATAAAACCCACTATAGCAGCCATGATACTCTGTGTTCAAAGTGGGTGATTTATTCTATAGCAGACCGGACGGCTTTCCAATTGGAGCGGTCCAACAATCAGCTAGTCCAATAGGATGTTTAAAGGACGGACCGGTTTAGTTATGTCATGCCCATGTTTATATGGAGCATGGGAGAGAGTGGTAGAGAGAGAAGAAGTGGATTGTATTGTATGATTATGGACATCTTTCTTCTATGGTTGATGTTATCTGATTGTAGACGTCTTTATCGAGTGATGTTCTTATGTTTGGTGGATAATGATATTGCTCGTTAGATCGCGGACCCTCACATTATACAAAATGATAAATGTTGAGATGATATTACGATGATACGTAGATGATGTCTTAGAGTTTTTCTTGGTTTTCTTCATTTTTACATTAAGTCAATGTAAGGTCAATAACAATATCTTTGATATTTAACAAGAAAAATATTTATATACTCTAACAGCCTGCTTTGGGTACGTAGCACTTGCTATTCGCTATTTGCTATGAAACCCCCTGGCTGTTATGTGCCTGCTATCCGCTTTTTAATACATTGATTTTAGTATAATAACTTAGACAAAAGTTATATAGATTAGATCATTAGAGACTCAGATGAACGTGCGATTGAATAATATCGAACACAATTGGAAACATTAAACACAATTACTTGCTAGGAAAAGGAGTAAAAGAACAGGATTTCAGTTGGTTTCATCTGAAACTGTTGAAACTGGTGGCTGAAACTGAGTTTTTTGATTAGTTTGAGATCTATCCCGGTCAAAGCACATTTCAACCAAAACTTTGGACCTCTTATCAAAACTGAGACTTAAACCAAGTTCTAAAATCTTGTGGGATGCTGCATATTGTTGTTTAAGATGATCTTATTCTTGTGTTGGAAGCTATGTTCATTTCTCTCTCCTTTTTCTACACATCAACATTTTGTTCTTCTTGGTAGTATAATACTTTTGTGGATTTTAAGTGGTTGCATTTTTGTATCATTGTCTTCTGAGATTTTTCACCATTTGAGGATTATCTTATTAAGATTTTCTATGAACAAAGAAGCTATTGCTAATTTGTTTGATGCAAATTGTTGAATCTAACGAGAACAACCAATACTGGTCACCTGTATTAATTGCTTGGATCAAATAAGGATTGAGCACTACTTATGGGCATAATGAGGTTGATTTCTTTTACCTATAACTTGAAGGATTGTGTTTATTTCTGTTGTTTGCTTAGTCAGATGCTTCCTAGTATATCAAAGCAATATTAGATGATATAGCTTTGATTTATTTACTCAGGTTTAATATAACTCCTCTGTTATCATGCATTTTGGCTCCTTCAATGTTATGATATATGCATGTTAGCTCCTAATACTTACATCTCCCTTCAAAGGAAATGGAATTTATTCCATTTTTCATTCCTCTGAAGCATTTCTTTGAGATAATTTTTTTGTTAATGTTTTCAATATCTGTCACAAAATGAAATTTCCTTCTCTTTTTCTCCAATTTCAGGCACATCTGAGGAACGTGAGAAGTATGAAGAGTGCCCATTTATAAGTGAACCAAATAAAAGTGCAGCATTTCTTCCTTTTGGGTCTGGTGCACGAACATGCATTGGGCAAAAGTTTGCAATTCATGGAATATCAACATTACTTGCATCTTTACTTCAAAACTATGAGGTTGGTGATCTGCATTATGTTTGTCCAATTCTTCTATATCAACTTTAATGCTTTGCTTAAGGATGGTATGATTACTATTGTTCTAATATACTCTTCTATGTATATTTTACAGAGCTTGGTGCTATTAATTATTTAGTCGGTATGATTGTTAGTATGGATTTAAAAGAAAACATATTTTAATTTTAGAAGCTGACACATCCATATCATTCTTTTAGCAATATCCAAGAATCAAGGTTCCAAATTGGTACCGGAGGTCGTACTAGTCGATGGTCTGTTTGGCATGGTATGGGTCCATACTGTGTTATTTCGAGGTGTTCCAAAACAGAAAGAGTCGGAGAGGGAGGGGGAGAGGGAGAGGAAGGGAGGAAGAGAGAGAGAGAGAGAGAGAGAGAGAGAGAGAGAGGGCTTGAACAATGCTAAATCATCATTGTTGAGGTAGAGAGAGGGAGCAAAGGAGGGAGGAAGGGGGTCATAGAGAGGCCGAGAGAGAGGCTGCTTGAAAAGGAGACTTACCTGGCCAATTGGGGAAGGTGAGTATTAGGGTTTTGAATGGGATGAAGCAAAAATGCCAAACTGGAACAAAGATGAAGCAACGGACTGGATGAGCCTTTCATGTTGAATCAAACCCTCAAACCATGTTGGTAACCGACTTGTCTGATTCGATTGCCCCTAACTGGACGATTCAGCACAGTTCAGTAAACTGTGCCAGGAATTGTACCTTGGACCTCCTCCAAGGGTAAGCCTTTAGGGGACAGGTGCCAACCAATTGAGCTAACAATTGTTGGCTAAATCAGTTAATATTTGTAATGCCATGATAATTCTTTTTTTATTTTATGAGATGGTCATATGACATAGGTGCTTATGCCATTACACGCGTTCAATTTTGGGATGACAGATGGCTCCGTATAAGATTTTAGGGTATCTAATGCGCTAGCCCATAGCCATTATAAGTGACATTCCATATAGTGATTTGCAATAGTTTGTTTGCAGAAAAAATCTTAAGGTCTTTCATATATTATTGTTGAATAGTTATGCGGACATTTTGAAAGGTATTTGATAAAATATTTTGATTTTTTTTTTTTTAAAAAAAAAATCTAAAATCAGGGCTACCTTATTATGATAATGGTGGTTTTCTTTCTTTGGATAGGTAACAAGGTGTTTAATTAAGTATGTTGAAAATAAAACATGAAAAGTAAAACTTGATATGGCTTTGGACCTATGGAACCTCAGCACAAAGGAGGCTGATGGCTGCCAAAGGCTAGTTTACAAAAGTGAAGGATAATGGGGCCTAGAAGAAGAAATAGGCCTGCAGCTTTTGCCACTTGCAGGGCAGAAGGTAATTGGATTTTTTTTTTTTTTTTATAGTCTTTGAGAGAAATTAGGGATGCATTAGCAGCCAAATTTGAGGATAAATTTCCTTCTATTTTATATCTGTGACTTGTTTATTCTTTTTTCCTTTTAGTGGTGTTTTGTGAACTCAAATTACAATGTATGTAGAATTAGAAACTAGCCTTGTTAGGATGCTAGTGGCATAAGGAAGCATGTTGGCCAGACTATTTTGAGAAAAGAAAAGGAAAGAAAAATCGCATATTCTTCCCTCATCTTTCATCTTTGTTCTCCTCCATTTCTTTCCCTAGCCATTAAGCTTAAATTTATGCTGCTTGCAACTATTGACAACTGATCTCTATTGTCTCCTGAAAGCTCCTAACCCGTATCCTTATACCTACAAATTCAAAGCCTCATCTTACCCACTATTGTACAATCTTTACAAACTACAGGTCTGCCTTTATCTCTTCTTTTGCTTCCAACTAGGAAGCTCAGATGCTTCAAACCACATGCTGTGTGTGAATTAGATTTGTATCAGATACTTCTTGGATGCCTATTTGATCCTTGTGTTAAGTATCCTATTGTTAAAATTGAAGAGAAAAGACACTCTAAATGCTTCCCACGTACAACTAAATACCTCCAAAATGAAGAGGGCATCTTCTTTCATTTTTAGTGTTAATCTTTTAATTGTGCATGATCAATTTTGGAGTCTGATATTAATATAAAATATGAAGTATTTATTCAGGTCTATGGATTTGAACAATGACCAAGTAATTAGCTTGTAAAACTCGATGGTAACGTATGAAGTATGGAATGTGGAGTGTGGACTGTTATTTTGATAGTCTACTATGTTTTGTAGGTGTTTTTTACATGCATACACCTATATATGTATACAGCCACAATATGCATGTCTGTGTGTGTGTGTGTGTGTATAAAATACATGTATTTCTTGAAGTATCCTAGTTGTATAATGCCTTACTTTTCAAGATTTGCCATTTGACATATTCATATTATGTTGTATTCGTATCCTGTATTCATTCTCATGCTTCAAAGCCTTCCATATATTCAATCAAATCTGACATCAGCCCTTGCATGATGGTCTAGCTAACTAAATACATCACCTGTGGGAATTCCTTGACAATGTGGTCTTATTGAAGCCTAGATTCGATGAATGTTTACTAGGAATTGCATTTGGTATCATTTCTTTTAGTTTGACTGGCTTATTTCTTTTATCCCCCAAAATACCTAAGTTTCAAGGTGCTATTACTCGCTCAAACGTTACAAACATTCCAAGGGTATTTTCAGTTGCTTGATATTTGGAAATAGTATTTTGATCTCATTGACCTGGCGCAACCTGCTCTAGTGGCTGGGTAATGGTTGAACCACAGTTCATCCGTGTTTGGACCAATCACCTAGCCTCTCTCTCCACTGAGTCTAAGAATCTCGTGAGAGTTGCATTGTGGTTATTGCAAGATCCATCTCCAAGCTAGCAGGAGAGATTTCAGAGCTCGCCCCCCCCCCCCCCACCTCCTCCCACACTCTCTCTCCCCACTTGTTCTAGAATTATATCATTTCAAAGTTCAAATTATATGAAGATGAGATTCACTGCTTAAGTTTATTAATTTCAAAATCGAACTCTTGGTCCATTTGATCTCCATCTGAAAGAAAAAGAACCTCTCAGGTGTGCTTTGTCCTGTATCCATGGATCCCAAAATATGGTGAAGCATCTGGTCCCCATAGTTCACTGCTTGTTTGCAGCATGGATGCAGAGGAGATGGGTGATTGGCCTACTTTTGCATCAGCCACCAGCCCCCTCTGCCGATGATGAAGACAAGATCTGGCAAGAACTTTGTTTTGGTTGTTGGGGGTGGCGGGGTGGGGGTGGTGGAGAGAGGAGGCAAGATTGGTGGGATGTTTTATGGGTGGATGTGCCATCAATATTTCCTTCCTTTTCGTGCTTGCTGATCCATGCAGGTTGTTGTTGCCTGACCCAGACAGTTCAAGCAATTGTGCCAAATGATTTGAGCAGGTTTTTGTGATTAGGAAAGTTAGATGAAGATCAATTAATGCCATATTTCAAGAACCTCATCATTTATTTATTTTTAGACTAAAGAGCTTGAGAGGGGTTGCTTGGAGGTGTCTATAGTTACAGTCTGGTATATATATATTTACAGTCTGGTAAATATATTTAGAGAATGGTAAATGAACCAAACATTTACTACATTGCATGCTTGAGAGCATGGACTTAAATATTGGCTGTATCAGCCTATTCTGGCTGGTATCTACCGTACCAAATATTTGTACTTGGCATCCATCCCCCACCCCCACCCTCTTCCAACTCCCATAAAAAAAAAAAAAGAGGGAAAAAGAAGAAGGAAAAGAAAAGAAAAGGCAAATGGGATTTATAATTATGGTGAAATCTATCCAAACAGGCTTGTGCTGCCTATAACACTCAGTACAGCTTGATACCAGAAAGTTTTTTCATGCCTTTTTTCCTGTTTTGGTACTAATAGGTACCTTGCAGTGGTACAGTATATACTCTACTACCTGTCAGCAAGCAGTACATGGTCAAATGACATGATATTTGAAATTTTGTTTGTAATTTTAGATTAATTCTTGGAGGGACATCTCAGAATGGACTACATACATCAATACATTCTTTTTTAAAGAAACGAGCACTGCATGTGTTGTGACCAAAGTCGGTACAGATTCATAATGTTGTGAGTTAAAAAGTCAAAAGCAAAATATGTTTACATATATACCGTGTGTTATTAATCTTTCTTTACCTGCCTTTTCATAATTGCATGTTACAACTAGCATTTTTTTGTAATTTTGGTGTGTTGGTATGTACATTGCATAAGTTATGCACGTGTTTCGTTATTTTTGTGCCTGTGGCATGAAATTGATGCTTAAAAGTGCATGATGCATGATTGGCTTTTGTCATTTACCTGATTGAAAATATTTTTTTTCTCTTTAAGTTAATTAGCGCATGACATGCTGCTGAGTACCTTTAGCTGTAAAATAGGGGACTTGAGATCAAGAGGTGGTTCACAAATAATTTCTGTTTACATTTAACTAATTCTTTCTGTAAGCTGAAATCATACCTTGTAACAACGAATTACAATATCATATTCAAGTTTCGCAAAATCGTAGAATATGTTGTAATGAATTAACGTAAATAAATGTATATATTGCAGATAAGACTTAAGCCTGGTTTTGAGAACAACTCCAAGCCCACGGTGCGTGATTGCGTTCTTCAGGTTCAGGCAAGCCCAAAGGTTGTCTTTGTGAGAAGAAATTAGTGAAACGAGAAAAAATAAAGGTGGATGATATGGGTCCTTTTTTAGTGGTGTTATATAAAAATTACCCAGTATAATAACTCAAGTGACCTATGGATGGATATGTTGATGATGAAAGAAAAGGCACTTAACCAGGTTCAAGTGTTTTTCCTCCCAGTTTTTAACAGCTCCGGTGATCTCTGCCAATCCTTTTTTAGCATTTTGGAAGCACTTCGGAGCTGTTAACTCAATGGAGCTGTGTGCATTATATACTTTTCTTCTTTTCATTTCTTTTCTTTTTCCTCCATTGGAGTTTGTTGTAATTCTGCTAATTGTATACTTAATAGTGAGGGTGCAGTATTATAAGACTAAATAAAACAAATTTAAGAAACAAACGAAATTGTGGCTTCGTATTGTTGTCAAGTATTCTCTGTTGCACATTAAAATTGGGAGCTACATGCTTCTTTTATCCTTGCAACTCTGTGGATCTCTCCACTACATTAGAGAACGAACTTGCAGTTGGATGTCTGACCATTGTTGATTTGATGCATCTCCCTTGTTTGGCTTCTCTCTTTTTCTCTGGAAGATACTAAAGCGTATCAATGAAAAATAGAAATACTTTATAAAGATCATGAATCTTGGTGGCACATCCATCCATCTTCATATGCATTGCTTGGTTTAGCACGTTTGCCTTCCAAGCGATCATACAAGGTTTGCTTTGTTGCAAGGATTGAGAAAAAGTGAATGAAAATCATTTTTTATAATGGGATTATATTTTATTATTTATTTGTTGCAACAGATGTTCCTAAGTATGGCAAAGAAATCTTTACGTGCTATGTCGGCATTGAAATCTTGTCCAAGCAACCATGCGGCAAGTAACATGAGAATTATGGGTAACTTGGGATGGGAACGGACGATAGCAACAGTATTCTCTAGGAGTTGCACAAAAGACCGAGCTGTTTTCAAGCTTTTCCTTCTCCAAACGATTATTTGAATTATTCTCAACAAACAAATCTGTTCAGATGTATTCAATCATTCATGAGGTGCACATGGATTTATTCTTGTCATTTTTATGCTCATTTTCATATTACTAAATATGTCAATATATTAAAATCTTATGTCCATTATTTTCTTTTTTTTATACTTACTTAAATCTTTGAAACTTTTGACGAAGTTATTTTTCGTTCTCGATTGAAATATTATAGCCAGATTGTTTCTGAGTGCCAAACATGTCGCTAGGAAGTTGGAATGAACCAAACCAGAAAAATTTTTGGTGCTGCACTGAGGACTGCCGATGAATTACGCCCATATATATCATCGCGTAACCGTGCTAACTCGCACTTATTGAACAAAAAAACCATCGTTAACTGACGTTTACCAGGACAAACCATGCGTTCCAGTCATGCCCGCTCGAGCCGGCCCCCATACCGCCATGTCCACATATGAGAAATAATTTGTACACGGCATCCGATATAGAAAAAATGCATTATAAAAAAAATTGCATCAATTTCTAACATGCATTAAATTTTATGATTTTACTTTTTTATTTAAAATTTTAAATAATAAAAATATTTTTTTATTCTAAAAAAATTATGATATCCTATAATCCTTTTTATGATATTGTGAAGATATATTATGACTTTCTGTTACAAGATATCATCAAGAGAAAAAGATATTTTCATCAAAAAAATTTTATAAAAAATTTTAACGATGAAAATGTCTTTACCTCTATGAATTCTGTTTACAAGAAGTCATAATATATCTTCAAGATGTTATGACCATAGGATGTTATAATTTTTTTAAAATAAAAGAATATTTTTATCATTCAAAATATCAAATGAAAAAAATTCATTGAAAATATCTTATGATATCCTGAAGCCATATATCAAGACCACAACATATCATAATTTTTTTAGAATAGAAAAATATTTCTATCATTTAAAATTTTAAAATAAAAAAGTAAAACTATAAATATTTAATGCGTGTTGGAAAATAATTCTAGATAGTCCAATTGTATGATATGGTGCATTATTATTACCGTAAGCGGTGAACAAAGAATTACTTGTTCACATATCGACAACAAAGTCCATTGGAGAAACCGAGCCCATTTGACCATCTCCTCTACCTTAAGGGTCACCGGAGCTACCCTTGCCGAATGTCGGATTTCGTACAACCTTTTTTCTTTTTTTGGTTTTTCGATGTTTAGATTCTTTGTTTATTTAAGCCAGGGTTAATGGACCAATGAGATAATTATATCATGAATAAAGGCTCTATTGATCACATGATATTTTATAAATTTGATGAGCGATGTGTGTGTGTGTGTGTATATATATATATATATATATATTCCTAATAAGGTGTATGATGAGCCTGTACATAGGCAAAGGATTGTGCAGAGGGCAGCCATCTCCCATGTACATGTAGTCCACAAATATTGGGGAAAGTAGGTTTTAGTTTCTAAGACCAGTCTTCAATACTGCTATTAAAATAATTTTTACTTGCAGCTAACTCTTCAGACATCGAACGATCTCACTGCATAATCAATTGAAAAGAAAAAGAGGACCGGTATAACTAATAATGATGATTATGATGATAATGATTCAAAGATAGTACAACATATGAATCTTGTAAGAAGAAATTTAGTTTTCAGAGCAGCCCACCTACAATACAATACAAGGTGGCCTCTGCAGCTTGAAATGCTTGTCAAATGTAACATCGAACACATGACGATAGGCACAAATCTAAAAAGTCCGCCATGTACCGTAGGAGGGTTTTAAGCAAGATTTAGTTTCCATTTGGCAACAGATCTAAACCGCTCCCATCTCATAAAATCCCAATATAAAAATTTCTTGTCCTGGAGATCCTGTTTGCGTGTTTGGAGTGAGAGCTTAAGAATGGGTATCACAATTCCATGAATGGAATTCTTGATAAGGGAATTAAGGTAGTATTGCTATTCTATCATTGGATCAAAGAAAGCAAAGAAAACAATTCCTCCGATTTACTCAATTCGAATTCTTATAGAAAATAATACAAAATTTAGATAATTTTGAAAGTAAGGTTCCTAGTATTTTCTTTTTCCCCTTTTTTCTTAATTGATAATAAAATATGTTTATATAATTTAGATAATTCTAAAAGTAGGGTTCTAAACCTTTTTCTTTTTCCTCTTATGAATTGATTATAAAGTTGATTTATTATTGTATTGATGTTTTAATCTCTAAATCTAGGTCAAATTAGTCTTTTAGTTCATAAGAGGTGACTGTTTTTCTAATTAAAAAAATAAATAAAATAATTAAAATCATCTTGAAGCTAGATCTCAACTTCTACATCACCTGTATCTACTATTATATCGATTACTTCCGAATTGGAAGATATCCAATTAGAATTTCATCTGATTAAGAAAGCTCTACTTTGATTGGCCTGCTTAAGGCCTAAAACTTGCTGAATCTCCATATCAATGAGGTGCGATGAACACCTGTATGTTAATCGTACTACCATAATACTCATTGAGAGCTTCAGTTTAGGATATGGTACACTGAAAATAGATAATATTTAAGAAGGTTATGGCCTTTAGGGATGGCAATGAGTCAGATATGGATCGGATCAGCCTATACCCATACCCGTCCAGTAAGTAAAAATTCTATATCCATACTCGTCCCGTACCCACTTCGGATCGGATCAAGTAGAGATGCGAATCGGATGTGTAAAAGAAATTAATTGGATCAGCTCAGATCGGATACATATAAATAATATAAAATCATTATAATTTTGAATGAAAAATATATATTAAAATTATATCAGATCAGATTCAAATCGAGATATACCATTTTTCGTATCCGACCTGAACCCGCTTCAAGTATTTTTTATAAAACCCATACCCGCTTCGGGTTCCAATCGGGTCAGATAAAATCCACCCCATTCGAATTGGATCGGATATCCGACAGTTTGGATAAAATTGCCATCCTTAATAGTTTTCACAAGTTATGGTTCACTATGATGTGGTAGGTCTTTGTTCTGAAACCCATTTATATCTACTCGAAGTGACTAAATTCATCCACAATGGGCAGAGTGACTCTCCGATGTCATTCCAACATTTGGACTGAGGAGAAATTTCAGATGAATCATGTCTACCATGTCAGATAAAAAAACAATGGACGAACCCAAGTTTTAGCAAATCTATTCACATGGCCATTGTTACCAATCTAATAAGTAGGTCCACCTTTAGATAATCAAAAAAATTTCCAAGCAGAACTGGATTCATTTACTGGAGATATTTGATAAAAGACCTTGCTAATTGGAAGAGTAATCATCTTTCCATAGTGGATTGAACTAGTTTGATCAATTCTTCTGCTAATTGGCATGTCCAGTTTCAAAATTCCCTACTAAAGAACTAACTATGTTGATGAACTATGAAGAACATTTCTATGGAAAGCAGTGTTTGAAACCTGGTGACTAAATGTGGCAGTCAGATCACCAAATCCTGGTTTAGTCATGGTTGAACAACCGTGGGTCAGTCCAGCCATGCTTTCTTAATCTAGCCACCACAGTTGCGCATCTCCATGCTTAAGTGTTTGGCATTGCTTCTACTTCTTAAAAATCTTTTCATACAAAAGGAAAATCAAACCTAGCATATCTTCTGAACTTTTCTTCTTCTATCAGCATTTGTCAGATAACACTTATTTTACCAATATTTTTGCTTTAAAAGTTATAGAAGTATTTCGTTTAAGCAATATCAAACATGCCCTCAGCCCCAAAACCACCTCTCCTCCTTCCCTAAATTGACCCATCTCTCACAATTTGAGCCACTTCATTCTGTTCTCAATTGATCTGGAGAGAAAAAAGAAAGGAGACGAAGAGTACAAGGATGAGAACTAGGGTTCTGATATTTCTTTTATATATATTTCTAGCTTTGCGTGTGCAGTCAATTAAAACATCTGTCATCATCCTACTATGAATGATCAAACAGTTCTGATCAATGGTTCGAGCAGGTTTTTAATACAATTGGACCTGCAATAGTCTTCACCTGACTTTCAAAACATTGGTGGAAAGGAGGTTCCTTGGTCAGTGACTTCTCATGAATGGTTATCAATGGCCTGTGGGATTAGAGAGAATTCCAATTTCAGTGCTTTAGATATCTAAAAGGCCTCAGAACTCGGGTGTGTGAAAAGGTACAAAGGTTTGATCCGATCCAACCCGACCTGATTATTAACTCTGAAACCTGAATTCAACCTGTTTAATAAACAGGTCAAGGTGGCTCAACCTGTGTAGACCAAACTCACATCCATTTGTTGCAGGTTGAACATGAGTTGGATCAACAGATCTGGCCATAATTTGCCACCCTTATGTGGAGCCTAGTTTTTCTCCATTGTTGTCTCCTATCTTCATTTTTTTTAATATTTTTTATTCTCTTCTTTTTCTTCTTTTTTTCTTCATAATTCTTATTTGCAGCTTACATTTCCCTCCTATTGCATTGCAAATAAATAAATAAATTAGACCAAAAAAAAAAAAAGGATTATTCATCATCCATGATAAGTGTTCAACATTTTTTTATTAGTAACCAATTTTCTTAGTTCTTATTGGTGCAGAATTTGGTTGACGTCAGATCGAGCTGGAGTTGAGGAAGACGAGGTCGCCGCCGGTGACTTGCAAAACAAAATTCTGTTCGGAGTCGGTGGTGGTGGCTCCGGCAGGACCCTCCGACGATCAAGTCAGCTCTTCTGACCAACAGAAATAGAGTGCTCAGACGAAAATTCAGTAGAGTTTGAAGAAGAAGAAGAGAGCTTAAAAAAAATATATCTGGAGGATCCCTTTTTATAGACAGAGCCTGTAGCAGATTGATGGTGACAGCCATATCGTCCGGTAGTGAACCGTGTGGGGTTTGCTACGGAAAGAGAGGTGTCGCCAGACTGAGCTGGAGGAGTCCGACTGTAAGAGTAATCCGAAAGAAGTCCAGCTCTTAGAGGAGTTCGAAAGAAGTTCGGCCCTTGGAGGAGTTTGACTGGAGGAGATATCTGGAAGGAGTTCGGCTCCTGAAGGAGTTCAGAAGGAGGAGATATCCAGAAGAAGTTCAGCTCCTATGGAAGTCTGACTGAAGGAGAAATCCGAAAGAAGTTTGGCTCCTATAGAAATCCGATTGGAGGAGAGATCTAAAAGGAGTTCGGCTTCTGTAAAAGTCCGACTGAAGGAGGGATTGGGAAAGAGTTCGGCTCCTATAGAAGTTCGACTGAAGGAAGAATTTGGAAGAAGTTCGACTCCTATAGAAATCCGACTGAAGGAGAAGTCCGAAAAAAGTTCGGCTCCTATAAAAGTCCAAAAGGAGTTCGGCTCCTATAGAAATCCGACTGAAGAAGAGATCCGGAAGGAGTTCTGCTCCCGAAGGAGTTCGAAAAAAGTTCGGCTCCTGGAAGAGTCTGGAAGGAGTTCGGCCCCTGGAGGAGTTCAATTGGAGGAGAGATCCGAAAGGAGTTCGGCTTCCATAGAAGTCCGACTGAAGGAGAAATCCGGATGGAGTTCGACTTTCGTAGAAATCCGACTGAAGGAGGAATCCAGAAGGAGTTCGGCTCCTGTAGAAATTCGACTGAAGGAGAGATCTAGAAGAAGTTTTGCTCCTGAAGGAGTCCGAAAAGAGTTTGGCTCCTAAAGGAGTCCGAAAGAAGTTCGGCCCCTAGAGGAGTCCGACTGGAAGAGATATCCAGAAGGAATTTGGCTCCCATAGAAGTCCGACTGAAAAAGAAATCCAAAAGGAGTTCGGCTCCTATAGAAATCCGACCGAAAGAGAAGTTCGAAAGGAGTCCGGCTCTCATAGAAATTCGACCATAGTAGGAATCCAAATGGAGTTCTGCTCCCGTAGAAATCCGACTAAAGAAAAAGTCCGGAAGGAGTTCAGCTCCCGTAGAAGTCCGACTGAAGGAGAAATCTGAAAGAAGTTCGGCTGGGGTGCGATCGTCGTAGAGTTCGACCGGCTGAAGGAGTTCGGTTGGGGTTCGACCGCTGAGGAGTTTGGCCGCTTGAAGGAGTTCGATTAGGGTTCAGCTGCTGAGGAGTTCGACCGCCTGAAGGAGTTTGACTGGGGTTCGACCGCTGGAGAAAAAATTTTCGATCGAAGCTCTTCCATGATTGTCAGTTGTGTTAGGCCAATCATCGGACTGGACTTCGACGGGAGCGGGATTTATCTCCAACAATAGTCCCTTCACTCTCAAATTCAAAACTCGAAGGAAGGGAGTACCAAAAAGATAATTGCCGAAGTCCTTTTTTGGGCTCTGCATCCATTGGGATTCGAGCTCGGGGGAGACCTTATCTTCATATGAGGTTGACATTGAAGTTGAGGCTCGGGGGAGATCTTGCCTTCGACCGAGGTTCAAGAAGATCTTGTCTCCTATTGACGTTGCGGTTGAAGTCCGTGGGAGGTCTTGTCTCCAACCGGGATTGACGTTGATGTTGAAGCTCGGGGAAGATCTCGTCTCTAGCCGAGGTCTAGGAAGATCTTGTCTCCTATTGACGTTGCGGTTGAAGCCCGTGGGAGGTCTTGTCTCCAACCGGGGTTGACGTTGATGTTGAAGCTCGGAGGAGATCTTGTCTCCAGCCAGGGTCCAGAAAAATCTTGTCTCCTGTTATTGTCGGGCACAATGGGATTGTTGTCGGAGCCTTTCCTCTAATCCCGTCTAAAATGAACAAGGTCTTCGGCTTTACTCACGTTAGGACGAGATTCTCCTCCTATTCCTAATGGGCTATGGGGGCACATAAGGGCCGCTGTCAGGGCCTCTCCCCCATCTCATCTAAAATGAACGAGACCTTCGACTTTGCTTACGTTAGGACGAGGTTCTCCTCCTATTCCTAACGGAGTGTGGGGGCATATAAGAGTCGTTGTCAGAGGCCTCTCCCCCCATCTCGTTTAAAATGAACGAGGTCTTCGATCTTGCTCACGTTAGGATGAGTTCTCCTCCTATTTCTAACGGACTATGGGGGCATATAAGGATCGTTGCCAGGATCTCTTCCTCCCATCTCGTCTAAAATGAACGAGGCCTTCGACTTTGCTCACGTTAGGACGAGGTTCTCCTCCTATTCCTAACGGGCTGTGGGGGCACATAAGGATCGTTGTCAGGATCTCTCCTCCCATCTCATCTAAAATGAACGAGGCCTTTAACTTTACTCATGTTAGGATGAGGTCCTCCTCCTATTCCTAATGAACTATGGGGGCACATAAAGGCTGTTGTCAGAGCCTCTCCCCCCATCTCGTCTAAGATGGACGAGGCCTTCGACTTTGCCCATGTTAGGACGAGGTTCTCTTTCTGTTCCTAACATGACCACTTTCGGTTGTTTCTTTTCTATTGTTACATAGTTCTTACACCAAGAAATAATAATGCTGAAATGAAGAAGTTTTATTGAAGAAAATTACTGGTAGTACATCCTCAAGTTTTCTGAGTTCAAAGATCATGGAAGCGTTGTTCCTCCAAGCTTCTTCAAGCAATAAGTTTCGGATCGGACGACCTCCACCACTTCATACGGGCCTTCCCAATTTGGGGCAAAATTTTTCTGGTTATGAGGCTAAGAGATGACGGCTCACCAAAGCACTAAGTCCTCCACTCTAAATGTTCTACTTCTGACTCTGGAGTTATAGTACCGGACCATCCTTCGTCTATAGGCCACCATCCAAACCTGGGCTTCCTCCCTTTTTTCTTCCAATAGATCGAGATTGACTCGGAGGTCCTATGAGTTTGCTGCATGTTGAAGGCCACGACCCGTGCTAACGGGTGCTTAAGTTCGATTGGGATGACTGCCTCCATTTCGAAAGCCAAGGCGAATGGTGTTTCCCCAGTCGACAGCCTTTGAATAGTTTGGTACGCCCACAGGACGTGGTAGAGTTCGTCCATCTAGACCCCCTTTGCTCTGTTGAGCCTTGTCTTGAAGCCTTGCAGCAGAGTCCGATTGGTCACTTCAGCTTCGCCATTCGCCTATGGGTGAGCTACCGATGTGAAGTGGTGAAAGATGTTTAGGTCTTCACAGAATTCGACGAACCTCGTCCCAACGAACTATCATTCGTTATCTGTTACGAGGATTCGGGACAAACCGAACTGGTAGACTATTGACTTTCAGACGAAATCCTGAACTTTGGCCTCGGTAATCTTGGCTAGTGGTTCGGCTTCGATCCATTTGATGAAGTACTCGATCGCGATCAGGAAGAACTTTCGTTGCTCGAATGCCATCGAAAAAAGGCTAAGTATGTCCATTCTCCACTGTGCAAATAGCCAAGGTGCGCTTAGCAGAGTGAGCTCAGAGGTCGGCTGTCTTTGTATGCTCGCATTCTTCTAACAGCGGCCACATTTTCTGACATACTCTATAGAATCATGGTACAAGGTCGGCCAATAGTACCTCTGCCGAAGTAGCTTTTGTGATAGAGATCTGGCTCTTACATGACTTCCACAGATTCTCTCGTATACTTTCTATAATGCGAAGTCGGCCTCTGAAGGTCGGAGACATCTCAGCAGTGGTAGCGAGTACGACCTCTTATACAATTTATCCTCGTACAAAACGTATCGAATGACTTGATTCCTGAGTTTTCGAGCTTCTTTCGGATCACGAGGAAGAACTCCCTCTTTGAGGTAGGCAACCAACGAGTCAATCCAGCTCAACTCGAGCTCCGTCTGCAAAACGACCTGCAATTCCTCTAGGCTTGGGCATTTCAGAGTCTCAAACAATATGTCTTTGGACAGTTCGGCTGGGGCTGAAGTGACCAATTTAGAGAGGAGGTCGGCTCTTATATTTTCTGTTCTCAAAATCTGTCAAATGCCAAAATAGCTGAAGGTCGGAGTCAAGTCCTTTACTTTCTCAAGGTATTTCATCATACTTTTCTCCCGCGCTTCGTAGCTGCCACTAACTTGGCTGACCACTAATTGGGAATTGCTGTAAACTTGAAGTCGATCTACTTTTAATTCTCTTGCTATTTTTAACTCAACAATCAGCGCTTCATACTCGGCCCCATTATTAGTCGTAGAAAATTCAAAGCGTAGCGCATACTCGACGATGACTCCCTCGGGACTAAGACCAATTCTGCACCTGCTCTAGCGGAGTTGGATGAACCATTCACGTACAGAATCCAAAAACCTTCGGAAAGGTCGACTGTCTCTTCGCGGAGGCTTGGTCGCGATAATAAAGCACCGCTCTCGTTCTGTTCAAGCTCGGCATCGTCTGGAATGGTATATTCTACTACAAAATCTGCTAATATCTAGGCTTTGATCGATGGTCGGGTCGATAATTAATGTCGAATTTCGTGAGCTCGATTGCCCATTTTGCGATTCTTCCGAAAGCGTCCATTCACTGAAGGACTGCCTTTATTGGTTGATCCATGAGGACCATTATGGTGTGCCCTTAAAAGTAAGATCGGAGCCTCTTGATCGCAATTAGAAGAGAGTAAGCCAATTTTTCTAGCTTAGAGTATCTGATCTCTACATTCCTTAGGATCCAGCTTGTGTAGTAGACCGATCACTGCATCTTCGCTTCCTCCTTGATCAGGACTGCTGCCAAGGCCGCCGAAGAGACCGCTAGGTATAAGAATAATTCTTCTCCAGGTTCGGACTTTGCCAACAGTGGGGGCGAGCTAAGGTAGTTTTTGAGTTTTTCAAATGCCTGCTGGCATTCCACTGTCAAGTAGAAATTCTTTGGTTGCTTAAGAACTTGGAAGAAGGACATACATCGCTCGGTCGATCTCGAAACGAAGCGATTTAGGGATGCCACTTTTTCAGTCAAGCGCTGAACTTCTTTGATTGTCTTTGGAGTGGTCATCTCTTGAATGGCTCGAATTTTCTTTGGATTTACTTCAATCCCACGTCTTGGCACCATAAACCTTAGAAACTTTCTAGAGGTCACACCAAAGGCGCACTTGGTCAGATTCAGCTTCATCTTGTGCTTCCTGAGTGCGCTGAAGGTTTCTTCGAGGTCGGCGAGGTGGTTTATAGAAGCTCGACTTTTGACGAGCATGTCATCCACGTATACTTCCATGTTGCGATCGATCTGCTCCTTGAAGATCTTGTTGACCAGATGCTGGTACGTTGCCCCTGCATTTTTTGAGTCCAAAGGGCATAATCCTATAACAATAAAGACCAGGATCAGTTACAAAAGCAGTTTTCTCCTCGTCCTCCGACGCCATCCGTATCTGGTTATAACTAGAGAAGGCGTCCATGAAGGTGAGGAGCTCATGGCCCGAGGTTGCATCTACCAGTTGATCAATCCTGCGTAGTGGGTAGCTATCTTTTGGACAGATCTTGTTCAATTTTTTGAAGTCTATACACATCCTCCACTTGTTGTTTGCCTTTTTTACGAGGACCATATTTGAGATCCAGGTCGGATAGTTAACTTTCCGGATGAACCCAGCTTTGAGGAGTTTGCCTACTTCTTCCGTGATTGCTTTCTGCCTCTCCGAGGCATGGCTGCGCACCTTCTTTTTTATCAGTCGATACTTCGGATCAACGGCCAGCCGATGTTTCATGACATCGGCATCAATTCCTGGCATATCCACTGGGGCTCAGGCGAAGACGTCCGCGTTCTTCCTGAGGAAGGCGACGAGTTATTTCCGAACCTCGTCCCCCAAGTTGGAGCCGATCTGTACAGCGTGCTCCGCGTTTCCATCATTCAAGGGCACATATATAAGGTCCTTCATAGGCTCGTCCTGCTCCTCGGTGAGGTCATCGTGGACATCCAGCTCGTCAATAAGATAAGAATGGGACTGTTTCTCCTTATGCAGAGCAATTGAGTAGCAGTGCCTTGTCAGAGCTTGATCTTCCCTGACCTCCTCGATTCCATGACTTGTCGGAAACTTCATCTTCAAATAATAAGTTGATACCACTGCCTGAAGTACATTTAGACCAGATCGACCGAGGATAGCATTATAGGCCGATGGAGCCTTTACGATTAAAAAATCGACCTATGCCTTAGCCAGCTTCGGGCGTTTCCCTGTAGTCACAGCCAAGGTTATTATGCCCTCAACTGATACGGTATCGCTGGTGAAGCCTACCAACGGAGGGTTCATAGATCCCACGTGGTTATTGAGCAAGGACATTTTTGAGAAAGCATCATAAAATAAAACATCGATCGAGCTTCTATTATTTACCAAAATGCGGTGTACATCATAGTCGGCAACGTTTAAAGAGATTACAACCGCGTCATTGTGCGGAAATCGGACTCCTTGGGCATCTGCCTCAGTGAAAGTTATGGATTCTTTAATCCTCCGTCTCTTCACTGATTCCTCAGATCCGTCGGCCTCCTCTCGTCGAAGTCCTTCCGAGATTGTATTGATGATGCCGAGAGGTGGCCGATCTCCTTGTTGTTCCTCCCCCTTGGTGGTTCAGGCTGCGGCAGTGCCCTCGATCGATCTTTTCGCCCTTTAGACCGACGCCGTAAAAATCGACCGAGTCTGCCACGCCTAATGAGCTCCTCGATCTCATCCTGGAGCTGAATACACTCTTCAGTATCGTGACCGTGGTCACGATAATAAAGGCAAAACTTGTTAGGACTGCGCTTGCCGGGATGAGTACGCATCATTTTCGATCTCGACAGTTGCTTCTTGATTTTCATCAGTACTTGGGGTTTTGGAGCATTGAGAGGAGCGTAGTTGTGAAATCTTTGGAGGGAAGAACCCCGTCAGGCCCTTCTGTCGAGGCTTCCTTGCCTCCGAGCCCGGGGAGGAGTTCGGGTTCGCTTGCGCTCAAAGAAAGTTTGAGAGCACGACCGAGCTTCACTCGACTTTTCTTTCTCAGCGAGCCTGCCCAGCTCGTCGATTCGTCGCTCACCAAAGGCTTCATCGTCCTTGGCCTTGAAGGCCTCTTCAGCTCGGGCGTAACCTTCAGCCCAAGCTAGCAGATCGGCAAAGTCCCTGAGGTACTTCTTTTCCAGGGAGAACAGCAAATCATTCTTTTGGAGGCCGCTCTTTAGTGTGGCCATTGCAACTGATTGGTCCAGATTCCGAACCTCCAATGTAGCGGCATTAAATCGAGTGACATAAGTCCGGATGGATTTTTTTTCTTCTGCTTGATATTCATCAGAAAATTCAAATCTCGGCGTGGGCGTCGGCTGCTGATGAAGTGAGCCACAAACTGATGGCTCATCTAATCAAAGAAAAAAATAGTATCCAGCTTAAGTATCGAGTACCAATTTCTGACGGTTCTCTTGAGGGTGGACGAAAAAGCCTGGCACAAGATAGCGTCTGATGCGTCGTGGAACAACATCATTATTCGAAAGACCTTCAGATGATCGACTGGATCGATGGTCCCGTCGTAACTCTCAAATTATGGGACTTTGAAGTTCGATGAGATGGGTTCCTACATAATCCTTTGAGAAAAAGAAGGATCAGTGCAAATATCATTACCGTATGAGAAGGGGGTGTGACGGAGCTCTTCGATTCATCGGCTCATTTCTAGGAGCCTTTGATCCAGGAGGTCTTCACGATCGTTGATCTCCAGGATTTTCTGATGGAACGGGTGTGAAGCTTCCCCCTGGATCGAATCATGGTCCAAGCAAAGGCCCTCCATCCTCTGCTTCCCCTTTTCGGAGATTAGAGGTCGAGAAGCCCAAGCCGGCCATTCCCAAATCGGGTTGCGGGGCTCCGGAGAAGCCTGCTCTGACTGAATCGGTGCTGGGGCCTATCGATGTATGGCTTGCACCGCCTCCATGAGTCCACGAACCTACTGGACCAGTAGGTTGAACCGCTCCGCATCCACCATGGCTGCAGGTGGAGTCCAAGTTGTCGAGGCCGAAGTGGGAGTGGATAAGTCTGGACGGGATTTGACTGTAGAGACCGTTGACCGTCGAGTCGAGGCTTTCCTGAGAGCCATTTTTTCTCGGAAGACTCTGGAGAGGAAGAAGAGAGATCGCTATTGAGCGCTCCTTTAAGAACAAGAAAATCTCGGGAACAGAGGGCCCTTCCTCTAGCGCCAATTCTGTTGGTGCAGAATTTGATTGACGTCGGATCAAGCTGGAGTCGAGGAAGAAAAGATCGCCATCGATGACCTGCAAAATAAAATTTCATCCGGAGTCGGTGGTGGTGGCTCCGGTAGGATTCTCCGACGATCAAGTCAGCTCTTCTGGCCAACAGAAATAGAGTGCTCCGACAAGAATTCAGCAGAGTTTAGAGAAGAAAAAGAGAGCTCAGAAAAAATATATCTTGAGGATCCCTTTTTATAGACGGAGCCTGTAGTAGATTGATGGTGACAGCCATATCATCTGATAGTGGGCTGCGTAGAGTTTGCTACGGAGAAAAAGATGTCGTCAGACTGATAGCGGCAGCCATACCGTCTGACCATGGGCCGCATGAAATTTGCTATGGAGAGAGGTGTCGCCAGATCGATAGTAGCAGCCATACCGTCTGGTTGTGGACTGCATAAAATTTGTTACGGAGAGAGAGTTGTTGCCAGACCGATAATGACAGTCATACCATCTGATGAAAGGATGCATTCGAAGTCCGACTGAGCTGGAGGAGTCCGACTGCAAGAGTAATCCGAAAGGAGTTCGACTCTTGGAGGAGTTCGAAAGGAGTTTGACCCCTGAAGAAGTCCGACTGGAGGAGATATCCGAAAGAAGTTCGGCTCCTGAAGGAGTCCAAAAGGAGGAGATATCCGGAAGGAGTTCGACTCCTATGAAAGTCCGACTGAAGGAGAAATTTGGAAGAAGTTCGACTCCTATAGAAATCCGACTAGAGGAGAGATCTAGGAGTTTGGCTTCCATAAAAGTCCGACTAAATGAGGGATCCGGAAGAAGTTCGGCTCCTGTAGAAGTTCGATTGAAGGAGAAATTCAGGAGTTCGGCTCCTATAGAAATCCGACTGAAGAAGAAGTTCGGAAGGAGTTTGATTCCTATAGAAGTCTAGAAGGAGCTCGGCTCCTATAGAAATCCGACTGAAGAAGAGATATGGAAGAAGTTCTGCTCCCGGAAGAGTCCGAAAGGAGTTCGACCCCTGGAGGAGTCCAATTGAAGGAGATATCTGGAAGGAGTTCGGCTCCTGTAAAAATCCGACTGAAGGAGAGATTTGAAAGGAGTTCTGCTCTTGGAGTCCGAAAGGAGTTCGGCTCTGGAGGAGTTCGGCCCCTGGAGGAGTCCGACTGGAGGAGATATCCGGAAGAAGTTTGGCTCCCATAAAAGTTCGACTGAAGAAAGAATCCAAAAGAAGTTCGGCTCCTGTAAAAATCCGACTGAAGGAGAAATCCGGAAGGAGTCTGGCTCTCATAGAAATCCGACCGTAGGAGAAATCCGGATGGAGTTCGGCTTCCATAGAAATCTGACTGAAGAAAAAGTTCAGAAGGAGTTCGGCTCCCATAGAAGTCCGACTGAAGAAGAAGAAATTTGGAAGAAGTTCGGTTGGGGTACGATCGTTGTAGAGTTCCGCCGGCTGAAGGAGTTCGACCGCTGAGGAGTTCAGTGTTTGAAGAAATTCGACTGGGATTCGATCGCTGGAAAAAGAATTTCTGATCGAAGCTCTTCCGTGATTGCCAGTTGCATTAGGCCAATCGTCGGACTCAACTTCAGCGGAAGCAAGGTTTATCCCCAATAGTTCTAAATAAAATATCGTGTTCTACTTGTAATGAACTGCATGGAATGGAATTTCTATTTGGCAACAACCATAGCCAACCAAGGCATCTTAATCTACATGTCGATGGATGATGGATTCATGAATTGGTCAAAATTCAATTGGACTAGCTAGTTAAACTGAAAACTTTGAGCCAATTCCCTCGTAGATTTGATTCCACAATTGGATCGAAAAACAAAGAATCATTGTGGTATTGATCAATCCAACTATTTCTTCAATTTCTCAAAGAATCAAAGGGTGCGGAGGTACGTCACCTCCCTCACTTCTTCATTCATCTAGTGTCGATGGCAAAGATGATGTCCAGAAGCTATTGGGTACTCTCTCTCACAAACACACACACAACTAAATGAGAACAACAGTTGTATTGCTATACCTTCTCTCTCTCTCTTAAATGAAAACAGTACTTGTATTGCTTTGCCCTCTCTCATCTTATTATCCCTTTCTCTTTCTCTCTCTCAATTAGGTTTAGGATTTCAGCGTGTCATGGACGACTATCAATTCCTTTCCATCCCTAAGGGGTCTCTCCATCTCCACAGGTCAACCATCGACCTCTTCTTGGCCAAGAAAAGGCCATTGGCTCACGAATTTTCTCAAATATATATAAAAGAAAGCTTTCTATTTCAATAAATTTGTTCCTTTCTTTTTTTGTCTTTAAATTTTAAACATGACATCTAAACAATAATTTAACATGCCATACTCTTACTCTTTACTTGTTTAGTTATTCTCTAAGTTTTAATTAATGCTAATTATCCCCAACCTCCCTCACACGTCCTTGTTTGACCGGCTCCAACCCCCACCAATATAGACTCTTTCTCAAGAGCACTCCAAGTAAGTGTTTCCCAAGTCTTTCGAAGCCTAAGCCTTTCCAAATACCCACAAGTCCTTGGAAGCTCTCTAAAGTCCAACTAAGTCTCTGGAGAAACCTTTGAGGCATCAAGTCCCTCACTTGTACGCTTGGAGAACCCCTGCAAGTGGGGATCCACTCGAGAGCCCCTCACAATTCCTAGCTGAGCAACATCTCAGGACTAAATCTCTCCTGGAATAATGGAGTTCTCCTCTTTCTTCTCCTACACAAACTCTGACTTCCCACTCACTTCCACAGCCTTCTTGATCTCTCTCTTCTTCTTCTTCTCTCTTTCAAAACCTCCTATATTCCAAGATAGACTTAGGTATCGGAGGGTGCCTTGCTGGAAAGCCCTCGGCAAACTGACTTTCTCTGCTTGTGGTGTTTTATGGCACTCATGGAGGTCAAAGTGCAAGTCCGATCCTCTCCAACTATTCCGAGATCTTCGGCCATCTTTTAGAGTCTCTAAATCATCACCGTGTCTTGTTGTCAACTCCAGCCCATTAACCAGCCCAATCAACCCTCGACAGCAATAAGTATAATTGGGAAATGTCATTCATGATTTGATATAGACAAACAATCTATAAAATATTATAGAAATTATTTCCAAATTTAAACATTCAAAATAAAAAACTTAGCAAAATATTTTTATATAATCAATTAATTTATATTTTTAGAATTTTCATTGTGTTTCTAAGCTGATTGATTAGCTTGGTCATTTAATCAGCAACCCAATGACCCAGTCCCTTGGCAGGTCAATGTATGTGGCTGTGTTCACTTTCACTCCCACAAATAGAATTATCCGGTGGAAATGAGTGTCATGGGAAGCTAATACAAACTATACATTGAATAAAAGAATTGGAGTGAAGGATGAAATAATGGGAAAAGGAACATAGCAAAAAAAATAGAGATCAAATGGAACAAATAGTATCCACAATACAGATGATATCAGATTAAGTAATTGACAGACTTTTAAGCTCAACAATCAGCCCAATGCAGACTTACACACCAAATGTTACCTGTAACATCTGAAATTCTTATTTGCTTAGAATGACCATCTAAACAGATCATAGAGACTTAATGATGCTACTCTTACAAAAACCATACATCTCAAACAAAATGGCAGGTCCAAATCAAGGGAAAGCATCGAAACAACACACCTTTCTTAAGAAGATGACCCACAACAATCTTAATTTCCACAGGAACTAGTATTTAAAACTTAATACATCGAAGATATACTGTTAGACAAGCATACAGCATTATATATGTATTCCAAACAGAACAAAAGCATTGAGTTCTATCATAGCTAGATCACCACACAAGTTTCTGACTGCTACATCTGGCAGTGCTAATCCATAGAGCTCTGCGATAGAGTATACAGCCTATGGTTAATAGGTCAACAGGACATAATTATTAACTACCAGAGTCAGAATGTTGCTGCATCCTATTCAAATGAAAGGTACCTTCCAGGTTCTTGTGCACTTCCACCTTGAATTTTTCCTCCTTGCTTCCCCTTTTTAGTCTAAGAAGCAAGTCATACTTAGCAGAATCTTCAATTACCTGAAAATCAAATATTGTTGTATTAAAACCTATATCAGACCACAAAAACCTGGTCTAAAGGCACAAAAAAATTATTTGCAAGCACCAAGAAAACAACTAATATTAAGCAAAACAAAGGAACTTAATAATAAGTGAAATTAATGAAACTAAGTGAGGCAAGAGAAGACCACCTCTGCCTTTGCAAGAAGGATCTCGAGCAATTCATATGGGGCCAGAGAGTTGGACCTCTGCTGGATGGTCTTCACAGCATGATCTGCTGCTGCTCGGACCACGGGATCATGTTCCGGCACTGTATACCATCCAGGTTGATGCTCACCTGGCACACGGCCGGGCATGTTATGACTATGTAGATCCATTCTAGCATTGATACAACAAACAAGCTGCCCAAGAAGGCAGAATATGCTAGAGTTCTTATGGATGTATTGACTATTGCCGGATGTTAGAAATTTATGGTGCAATTCTCACACATGTTGACCCCTTCTGTTTAGGGGTACAAATAAACCAAAGTCAGCAGTAGTATGTTCCGGAACAAAACCAGAGAGTTTAGGCTTGACTTTTTTATGGCTAAGATTTAACTAAAATTCAAGATTTGATCATTCTTTATTTCCAGTAAACTCAATCGAGCCAACCATCTAGCCCAATCCTAAGCTCTTCATCAACAGCACACCTTGTTTATAGCCTTTTTTATAGTATAAAGAATGGCATACGCATATAGTCATTATAAGTAAAAAAAGAAAAAAGAAAAAAGAAATCAGCAGAATGAATTGTAGGTTTTCCATTACTACTCAACTAAAGAGATTATAAATTTCAATTCTTTTAGGTGGAAGCATAAGCACATATTAAGAGAGAGAAAGTTGTACTAAATATGCACCTTACAAGAATGAAGTTAGAAGTTAAAGATATTGGCAGGGACCACCTATATAGAGAATGACAACAATTAACTCGTATAAAAGATTGTTTTGTCCTTATAGAAGCATGATATTTGCCACACATTAATGCCATTTACATAGTGATAAAAATAATATTGACAATATTATAATATTAAATGATCATCAACAAAGATGGTCACACCAACATAAAATATGAAATGGGTAGAAATTTTACCCCCTTGATTCACAATATGATGGTCGTCCATGTGCATAAGGGCTGCATTATTAAATTGACTCTTAAAGACTTCTTAAGATATGCTAGTTTATTAAAATACTGAACTTAACGTATCCCCTAGCTCCTGGGAAGAAGTCACAATTGAAATAACAGATGCTAAGGCAATACAAATTGCTAGAATATGGTGCACATGGACATAACAAAGAAAGTTTCTTCGGAACAAAGGTTTAAATTCAAGGTGTTTTGAGTTTCCTAGGCTATTGTAAGTTGGTTCTTATAATTTCTATTAATTATTTCGAATCAACCACCTGCAAAAAATAAACCTAAAGTTTATATGTTTTATGCAACTGTAGTGCAAAACTAATTCAAATATCCGAAATGAACCCAAAATAACTTTAAGAAAAAGGATACCTAAAGCCGTTGGAAATGTGCAAAGGTAAAATTAAGATTTTTGCGATAACAAAAAATCGAACTGCAAACAATCTATATAGACAACATGATCATACATATGCATCCATACAGATATATATACTCATGATATTCATACATGTGTAAAAAAGAAATCATGTTTCATAACAATATTATTTTCTTATCTGCATCACTATTTTGCTCACCAAGCAATCAAAGCATTCAATATGCATCATGAGGAAGATGTACTAAAACACACAAAAGCCTCATCATCATTGTCTATCACATTGATCAAAAAGATCAACATTTCAATGTCTCTGAATCCTCAACATAAGATCTGTGCATCAATGCCTACTAAATCAATATGGGATTTTTCTCGATTCAGCGCTACCTTGGTTCGCACCAAGGTCGGTGGGGGAATCGCCGGCATGCTTGAACTCCTGCAGCTCCTTGAAGTTGAGCCATGGCTTGACCCACACCTTCGCTTCACATAACTTCTTTTTCCCTGCTTCCATCACCTCCAGAGTCAAATGGTGAAGGGTGCCCGCAACCACCTGGTCTTTCGCCTTCACCACACGACCAAACTCGAGAAGCGCATTCTGCATCGAGAACATCAAAAATTTGATCCTATTAACTTCTATTAGAAAATCAAATCCCCAACAAATCCAGCGACCAAACGAACAAATCGTACAAAGTTCTTCGAAAGGGGAAAGTGCACGAAAAAAATTAAAATTAGAAGGAACCAAAATATATATAAAGCTTCAAGAATGGGGAAAAATGCACAATGTAAAACGGATTTGAGAAAAATGGAACACAAGGAGGAAGAAACTGATCAAAACCTCCTTCTTGTGTGTGTATATATAAAGCTTCAATAATTTGGAAAAATGCACAATGTAAAACGGATTTGAGAAAAAAGGAACACAAGGAGGAAGAAACGGATCAAAACCTCCTTCTTGTTGTGTTCTTGGACGGCGAAGCGACCAAGCTCTTCGATATCCACATTGTTCTCGTTGCTCTGCGATTCCCTTGCGCCTCCGAGGGTGGCCATCGCTATCGAACCCTCTTCTCTTCCTTCTTCTTGATGGGCACAGAGGATACCGATGAAGAGATGCGCAGGATGAGTAGGTGGAGGACAGGAGTTTGTTTTTAAAATTTCATCTCTCTCCTCTCTCTCTCTCCCAAGAATTTTTTTAATATTATTATTTAAATAATTAATTCTAAAAATATTATTATTTAAAATTTATTTTAAAAAAATATTATTATTTAAAATTTATTTCAAGAACACGTGTTCAAACCGTTGGACATACGATTTCAGCTTTATAATCACGTGTTGAACATGCATTTTTAATTATCTGACTCCATATAGATTGGCATTCAAAATTTTAAAATTTAATACCATACGAAAATCACATGTTGAACATGCAAGATCATATTAAAGTTACATGTTCAACATATATGTTGAATATGCGACATTCATACTAGAGATCCATGTTAAACATGCGATGTCAATTTAAACTCGCATGTCCAACATACAATTTTTATTCAAATTTCATCATCGTTCATATAATCCATCCTCCTTCCCCTCTTCTTTCTCGAGTGGTTGGCTCCTTCTGACCTTAGAGCAGCACTTATTTCTCTCTTGTCAATTTTCTAATTCTTCTTATTCTATAAATTGAGCAATGGCTCAAAAAGAGATGATACGAAAACAAAAAAAAGTTTGATTAGAAAAAAAAAATAATTGACTCATAAGTACGATGAAGATTTATTTTTGAATATTAAATATGAAAAAAGATTTAGAAATAATTTTTCTAAATTTTAGGAGGAAAGATATGGATCTAAATCAATTTAGTAATTTTTAAATTAAATTTTTATTTGAAAGAATGAATTGATTATCAATGATTACTCTTAATAAGCCAACCTATCATATTCTTTGTTGGTGCAGAAACTGATCGTCGCCGAAGGTAGCCGAAGTGGGGGCCGCTGAGGTCACCACCGGGGGACCTGCAAAATAAAGTCTCGTCCGGAGCCGGTGGGGGGTGGCTCCGGCAGGGCCCTCCGACGGTCAAGTCAGTTTTTGGCTAACAGGAATGGAGTGCTCGGAATGAGTTACAGAGCTTAGAAAAGAAGAGGAGAGCTCAGAGAGATTAGAGGTCAGAGAGCTTAGCCTTGGCGTATCTGGAGGGCCCTTTATAGGCGGAGCTTAGTTGATGGCGACAGCCATACCGTCGCATGGAGTTCGGTACAGAGAGGAAGGCGTCGTCAGGTCGTCGGTGACGGCCATACTGGCAAGTCGTGGGCCGCATGGAGTTCGATACGGAGAGGAGGGCGCCGTCAGGGAGTGGCGCTGCCAGAGGTGGTAGCCATGTCGTCTGGTTTCGTCGTCCGTCGCAGACTGATGGCGATAATTCATCTCGTAGGAGGATCCGGCAGGAGGGAAGGCTGGGGGAGTTCGGCTGGCTAAAGGGTCGACCATCTGTAGAGTTCGGCCGAGGGACGATTGCCGAGGAGTTCGACCGTTGAGAGGCCCGAAGAAGCTCGGCTGAGGCCCGATTGAAGGACTTCGGTTGCTAATTGGTTCGGCTAAGGCTCGTCCGCTGAGGAGTTCGGCCGCTGGAGGACTTCGTTGAAGCTCGGCCGCTTGGAGTCGGTCCGAAGAGTTCGGCGGTGGGGTCCGAAGGAGTTCGACCGTGGGGAGTCCAAGGAGTTCGGCCGTGGGGAGTCCGAAGGAGTTCGGCCGCCCAAGAAGTTCGGTCTCGACGCTGGGAGTCCGGAAGAATCTCGGCAGCTAACTAGTTCGGCCTGTTGGAAGAAGCTCGGCCGCTGGGAGTTCGGCTGAAGCCCATCTGCCGAAGCTCTTCTGCGGCTACTGGTTGCATTAGGCCGGGTATCGAGCTAGACTTCGGCTGGAGCGGGATTTATCCCCAACACTAGCCCCCCCCACTCCCGAGTTCGAAAATCGAAGAAAGGGAGTGCAGGAAAGGCGACTGCCGAAGTCTTCCTCTGAGCTCTGTGCTGGTCTGGGTCGAAGCTCGGGGGAGATCCCATCTCCAGCTTGAAGTTGATACAGTTGCTTTATCTAGCCAAGGTCGATGCTTGCGTTAGGACGAGGCCTTTGTGAACGAGGCCTTCGACTTTGCTCGCGTCAGGACGAGGTTCTCCTCCTATTTCCTAACGGGCTGTGGGGGCACATGCGGGCCGTCGTCCGAGCCTCTCCCCCCATCTCGTCTTTTGTGAACGAGGCCTTCACTCGGGAGAGATCTTATCTCTGGCCGAGGTGCTCGGGAGAGATCTTATCTCTAGCCGAGGTTGCTTTTCGGAAGAGATCTTATCTCTGGCCGAACTGCTCTCGGGAGAGATCTTATCTCTGGCCGAGGTTGCTTTTCGGGAGAGATCTTATCTCTGGCCGAACTGCTCGGGAGAGATCTTATCTCTGGCCGAGGTTGCTTTTCGGGAGAGATCTTATCTCTGGCCGAATTGCTCGGGAGAGATCTTATCTCTGACCGAGGTGGTTGCTCGGGAGAGATCTTATCTCTGGCCGAGGTTGCTTTTCGGGAGAGATCTTATCTCTGGCCGAACTGCTCGGGAGAGATCTTATCTCTGGCCGAGGTGGTTGCTCGGGAGAGATCTTATCTCTAGCCGAGGTTGCTTTTCGGGAGGGATCTTATCTCTGCCGAATTGCTCGGGAGAGATCTTATCTCTGACCGAGGTGGTTGCTCGGGAGAGATCTTATCTCTGGCCGAGGTTGCTTTTTGGGAGAGATCTTATCTCTGGCCGAACTGCTTGGGAGAGATCTCATCTCTGGCCGAGGTGGTTGCTTGGGAGAGATCTTATCTCTGGCCGAGGTTGCTTTTCGGGAGAGATCTTATCTCTGGCCGAACTGCTCGGGAGAGATCTTATCTCTAGCCGAGGTGGTTGCTCGGGAGAGATCTTATCTCTGGCCGAGGTTGCTTTTCGGGAGAGATCTTATCTCTGGCCGAACTGCTCGGAGAGATCTTATCTCTAGCCGAGGTGGTTGCTCGAGAGAGATCTTATCTCTGGCCGAGGTTGCTTTTCGGGAGAGATCTTATCTCTGGCCGAGGTGGTTGCTCGGGAGAGATCTTATCTCTGGTCCGAGGTTGCTTTTCGGGAGAGATCTTATCTCTGGCCGAACTGGTCGGGAGAGATCTTATCTCTAGCCGAATTGCTCGGGAGAGATCTTATCTCTGACCGAGGTGGTTGCTCGGGAGAGATCTTGTCTCTAGCCGAGGTTGCTTTTTGGGAGAGATCTTATCTCTGGCCGAACTGGTCGGGAGAGATCTTATCTCTGGCCGAATTGCTCTTTGACCTGCTTGTGTTAGGGCAAGGTCTTCCTTCCTAACACGGCGACTGTTGACTGCTTCTTTCCCTGTCATTACATAGTTTTGGCATCGAAAAACAATACACTGTCGAAAAGGGAGAACTTCATTGAAAGGAAGTTACTGGCAATGTTTTTCCAAATTCTCTGCGATTCAGGATGACCTTTTCTACCTCATGCTGGCTTCCTCACTTTGAAGCGTGCTTCTCTTGGCTTCCATGCTGGGTCCTGGGGTAACATTGACGACGTAGTGAGGCGGCCGACCTTATCGTTTCCTGCTACGGCAGCGCCCTTCGTCGATCTTCAGGCTCGCGTCGAATGAATTTACCCAGTCGCCCCTTTCTAACGAGCCCCTCGATCTCGTCCCGGAGCTGGATGCACTCCTCAGTGTCATGGCCGTGGTCGCGATGGTAGAGGCAGTACTTGCTTCGGTCACGCTTGTTTGAGGGAGACCGTAACCCTTCGGGTCTTGGCAGTTGGTTCTTAACTTCGGTGAAGATCTGAGTTCGAGGAGCATTGAGGGAGGCATAGTCGCAGAATCTTTTGGGAGGAGGGCTTCTTCGCGCTTCTTTGTAAGCTCGAGGAGTCCGAGCCTGCCTGCTGCTAGAGGGAGTCCGTGAGCGCAGCCGAACTTCATTCGGCTCCCCATTGCCTGCCAGCTGCTCCCTTAAGGCTTCTTCATCCTTCGACTTGAAGGCTTCTTCCGCACGGGCATATCTCTCGGCCCGAGCCAGCAGATTGGCGAGGTCCCTAGGATACCTTTTCTCCAGGGAGAACAGTAAGTTATTTTTTTGAAGACCGCCCTTGAGGGCGGCCATGGCGATCGATTGATCCAGGTTCTGGACTTCCAGCGTGGCAGTGTTAAACCGGATAACATAGGCCCGGATGGGTTCCCCCCCTTCTGCTTGATGGCCATCAAGGAATTCGAACCTCGGCGCGGCCGCTTACTACTCACAAAGTGGGCCGCGAACTATTGACTCATCTAGTCAAATGATAAGATGGTACTCGGCTTGAGCGCCGAGTACCAGTTTCTGGCAGCTCCTTTCAGGATAGAGGGGAAAGCCCGGCATAATATAGCGTCTGGAGCACCGTGGAGCAGCATCGTCGTTCGGAAGGCTTTCAAGTGGTCGATCGGGTCGGTGGTCCCATCGTAGCTGTCGAAACTGTGGGAGCTTAAAGTTCGGCGGGATCCGGTTCCTGCATGATTTTCTACGAAAAAGGGGGGTCAGTGCAGAACGTCATTGCCGCATGAGGGGGGAGTGTGACGAAGTTCTTCGATTCGTCGGCTCATTTTCTAAGAGCCTTTTGATTCCAGGAGATCTTCACGGTCTCTGATCTCCATGGCTCTCTCTGGTGGAATGGGCGCGAGGCTTCACCCTTGGCCGATCCATGATCCGAACAAGGGCTCTCCCTCTTCTCTGCCTCTCCAATTTGGGTATCGGAGGTCGGGCTGTCCCAAGGTCGGTCGCTCTTTGGATCCGGATCACTCGACTTCGGAGAGTCCCGCACCAGGTTG
Organism: Cocos nucifera; assembly: GCA_006176705.1. NCBI lineage: Eukaryota > Viridiplantae > Streptophyta > Magnoliopsida > Arecales > Arecaceae > Cocos > Cocos nucifera. Next base: position 204,148 of record QRFJ01003409.1, on the reverse strand, counting down.
GGCTGGCACTGGGGCTTGTTGGTGCATGGCCTGCACTGCCTGCACTCGCCTCCGTGAGATCACGAACCTGCTTGGACGAGCTGGTTGAACTGCTCCGCGTATCCACCGCAGGCTACAGAGTGGGGCCTGAGTCGCCGGGGCTGGAGCAGGGACAGACGGATCTGGATGGGATCCGGACCACGGAGGCCGTCGAGCACCGAGTCGAAGGCTCTCCTGGGGGGCAGGCATTTCTTTTCTTCTGAGAGAGAAAAGGGAGAATCTTTGGAGAGGGAAAGAGGGAAGAACGTCGCCGAGCACTCCTTTAAGAATAAGGGAACCTCGAAGGTTTAGTTCCTTCTTCCAGCGCCAATCTGTTGGTGCAGAAACCGATCGTCGTCGGAGGTAGCCGGAGTGGGGGCCGCTGAGGTCGCCGCCGGGGGACCTGCAAAACAAAGTCCCGTTCGGAGCCGGTGGGGGGTGGCTCCGGCAGGACCCTCCGACGGTCAAGTCAGTTTTCGGCCAACAGGAATGGAGTGCTCGGAATGAGTTCCGGAGCTTAGAGAAGAAGAGGAGAGCTCAGAGAGATTAGAGGTCAGAGAGCTTAGCCTTGGCGTATCTGGAGGGTCCTTTATAGGCGGAGCTTAGTTGATGGCGACAGCCATACCATCGCATGGAGTTCGGTACGGAGAGGAAGGCGTCGTCAGGTGGTCGGTGACGGCCATACTGGCAAGTCGTGGGCCGCATGGAGTTCGATACGGAGAGGAGGGCGCCGTCAGGGAGTGGCGCTGTCAGAGGTGGTAGCCATGTCGTCTGGTTTCGTCGCCCGTCGCAGACTGATGGCGATAATTCATCTCGTAGGAGGATCCGGCAGGAGGGAAGGCTGGGGGAGTTCGGCTGGCTAAAGGGTCGACCATCTGTAGAGTTCGACCGAGGGACGATTGCCGAGGAGTTCGACCGCTGAGAGGCCCGAAGAAGCTTGGCTGAGGCCCGGTTGAAGGACTTCGGTTGCTAATTGGTTCGGCTAAGGCTCGTCTGCTGAGGAGTTCGACCGCTGGAGGACTTAGTTGAAGCTCGACCGCTTGGAGTCGGTCCGAAGAGTTCGGCGATGGGGTCCGAAGGAGTTCGGCCGTGGGGAGTCCGAAGGAGTTCGGCCACCCAAGAAGTTCGGTCTCAACGCTGGAAGTCCGGAAGAAGCTCGGCAGCTAACTAGTTTGGCCTGTTGGAAGAAGCTCGGCTACTAGGAGTTCGGCTGAAGCCCGTCTGCCGAAGCTCTTCTACGGCTACTGGTTCTGGGTATCGAGCTAGACTTCGGCTGGAGCGGGATTTATCCCCAACATTCTTATAAAGTATTTTTATAGTAATTTTAGTTTTGATCGATCAAGTTATTCTATTTTCTCTTATGTGAAAAAAATGATTATTAAATTTGACTGTAGCATACTTGGCCAAATATTGAGTATTTCATCAAATGGTGATTAATATTTTAATATCACTTATTGGAGTCATCAATTTTTAAAATATCTTCTATCTGCTAGAAATATTTATGAGGATGATAATTTAGTTGGTACCTCTAAACCTAGTGCACGTGTATTGCCTTTATTGAATTGACTTATTCATCATATTTTTATATTTAACTTTCTACCTAAAGAAGTTCGTAGAAATAATGTAATGTTCCTAGATATTTATTTTCTACAAATAATGCTTACAAATCATGGGGTTAATCTGCCATATATGATGATATATTATATGAATGAATGCTTTCAAAGTGTCAAACCTTATTTACCTTATGGAACCATCATAACTTATATCTTCGAGGTATTTGATATCCCTATCAGTGATGATGATAAAATTGTTAAGCTTAAATCCATTGATATGTACAATTACTCATCTTTGAGGCATATGGGATATATTTGATCTAATGGGATATGGAAGCATGATGAAGGACAAAGTGCAAATAAAGATGATGCTACTAATAGAGGCTAGCTTGACCAGCCTAGCCAGTCTACACAATTTGATCAACAAGCATCTGAGCTACAAGTATTGTCAGCTCGAGTAGATATACTTGAGGTATCTCTGATGAGAGGTATGGACAGAAGTTCGCACAATTTCAGCAGTTCGCACTACACTTTTATCGTCAGTTTTCTTTGCCACCATAGGATCCTCCAGTGGATGCTTAGGCCCCGACTTTCGATTGCAGTACACGATGCTTTGGACGATCATGATTGATCCTTTTTTTTTGCTTGTATTTGGATTTATGAGTTGTGATCATTTGTATTTTAACTTATGACTTACTTATCATTTGTATTTGGAGTTATGGTTTATGTATCATTTGTACTGAAATCATGACTTCTATATCATTTGTATTTACAATCATGACTTATGTATAGTTTGTATTTGGATAAATGACTTCGATCCTTTTCCATACATATTTCGTTTATATTGATTTATGGGTTTGGAAGTTGGAGTTATGTTTAGTGTTTAAAGTTGTCACATTAAAAATCATAAGTTATCCGGTCGAGCCGACATAGTCCAAATCCTTTGAGTGTGCCATGCTAATCGATCAATAGACAGAAACCCTAGAAGGCCAATCAATTCTGGTCAAACAAGTGTACTTGAGATATCTCTGACGAGATGTATGAACAGGAGTTCGCACAATTTTAGCAATTCGCATTGTACTTTTATCATCGGTTTTCTTTGCCACCACAGGATCCTCTAGTGGATGCTTAGGCCCCGACTTTCGATTGCAGTACATGATGCTCCAGACGATCATGATTGATCCCTTTTTTTTTGCTTGTATTTGGATTTATGAGTTGTGATCATTTGTATTTTAACTTATGACTTCCTTATCGTTTATATTTGGAGTTATGATTTATGTATCGTTTGTACTGGAATCATGACTTCTATATCATTTGTATTTGCAATCATGACTTATGTATAGTTTGTATTTGGATATATGACTTCGATCCTTTTCCATACATGTTTCATTTATAAGGATTTATGGGTTTGGAGGTTGGAGTTATGGTTTAGTATTTAGAGTTGTCACATTAAAAATCATAAGTTATCCAGTTGATTTGAGATAGTCTAGATCTTTAGAGCGTACCGTGCCAAACAGGTCATCCGATAGAAATCCTAGAAGGCTGATCAATTTTGGTCAAGACTATGTCGTGTCGATTGGACATAGTCCAGATCCTTAAAGCGTGCCATGAAATTCGATCAATTCGAGTCAGTTTGAGTCAGATCTGACAACTCCGATCAAACTTTAGTCAAAGTGGATGGTAGCAGACCTCGCATCCTCACCCGTCAAATGATATGCTCGCATACGTGTTATTTTCTCAAATGAGCTTTATCTTTCCATAAGAGCATGAATTCCTATACCTATACAAGTAGGTCTTCTTATTTTTCTTTGGAAGATCTTGCTTATAAAGTTCTTAGCATAAATTCCTATTTTGATATGAGTAGGTCTTCTTGTTCGCTTTTGATATCGTGATCATATCAACTTAGTCATGGCTAGTTAATTTCGAAGTGTGTCAAACTGGTCAACCGGCCCAACAAACTCGATCAACCTGATAGCCAAGGGCCGGTCAAGCTGGCCTTAAGACCAGTCGACCACCAAAATCTTGAGCTGGCTAGTCCACCTAGTCAAGACCAACCAGTCGACTGGCCATAGCGAACAAGGGACCGAGCGATTGACTAGTTTGAAGGCCAGGTCGATCATCGATAACCCAAGGTGTCTGATCAATCTCGATCAAGATCAACTAGTCGACCGGCCCAGCCAATCAAGGGATTGAGCAATCGACTAGTCTAAAGGCCTGATTGACTGCCAAAAACCCAATACTTTCGATCCAAGGCGCCCAAGATGCACTAATTGATCGGCCACATCGGTAGCTTGCATGCCGTGCCAAACTGGTCAAACGGCCCAAGGGTAGGTCGATCGATCGTAGAAATTTAGGGTTCCAAAAATTTGGCTAATCAAGGGTTTTAATCTATAGAGTTAGGTTTATGTGCCATGCCAAATCCGACATGGCCGATCAAGATGCACCGATCAATCTGGCCAAAGTGTCAGCTTAAACCATGTGAAATCAGTCAACCAGCCTTTCTAAGGTTTCAATAATTTAGGGTTTTCAAAATTAAGGATTTGGATTTTCAAATATATGAAGTTAGGTTTACTCAACGTGCCAAACCTGACAAAGTAGGTCCAACCCAGTCAAGATGCGTCAGTTGATCCGGCCAACTTGCATGCCGTGCCGATCTGGTCGACCAGCCTTTCTAAGGTTTCAACAATTCAGGGTTTTATAATTTTGTATCTTGATTTAGGTACTACAAAACTATACACTATGCATTTAAATTGTTAATAAATATCTTAAATTTTCATAATGCCAAAAAGTTTGATACAATCATTTGTGATAGTAGGAAAAAAAAAACGACTGTAATGTGTAATGCATAGAAATCATGTCCCATATGGCGGCCGTCTCCTCATTCATAAAGGTTACTTCCGATGATGTGTTGGCTCTGGTTTGCTTGGTCCCACATCCTCCTCTATATGATGGTAACTATGGATAGGATGCTCTTGTGCAACCTCCTGACATGTATAGTGAACATGATATGAAGGTCCCTCATCGATCATCTCCACTGCATCATCAAAATGCATAGCTGCCTCTGAAACATAGAGGACCTAGCTCACATCATCATGCGTATATGCAGCCAATGACATATACGGAGTGCATGAGGGAAACTCTGCCATCGAAATTGGAGAGGTGGTAGGTCGTTGACTGCTTCATCTATGTCGGGCTGGAGGAGGTGGTCTGGATGATGCCAGATGGCCAAAAGCTAGATGAGTCTCCTGCTCTATCTTGAGATCAGAAGGATGGACACGCATGGCAATAGGGCTATGCTGGTCAACTGCGTGTAGAATAGATTTGCAAATATCCTGGATGGCTTGTGAAGATGTCGATATTGACTTGGATCAGGAAGATCATAGCTAAGTTGTTACTTTGACATAGCAAAAAATCAAGTAGTGAACAATACAAAATAAAAGTAACAAAGATCCATGAATGAAGTATCAAACTATAGTTAATGAGTGTACTAGATAATCAAATGTCGTACTATTATGACTAATGAAATATCGAGTGATGCGCCTGTACGACTGCATGTATATATCATTGAAGCTCATGATACCATGAACTGCAGGCTCATCTACAACATAGTCACGACGGCTCTCCCATAATAGGAGGAAATGCTGATGAGTAACATCCCAATCTTGATCGATCCATCCTCTGAGATCGATCCGACATAGTCTGGCATCTATATCACAATCGTCTGGAATGGGCTGCTAGATCCCAAACTGATGCAACACTTGATCAAGAAAATACCACTCTATAATATGAAAATAAATAAGCGGCATTCGACTATGCCATATATCCGATCCGATAAAATAGTAATCAGATAGTCGGGTAAAGACATCACAGTATATGGCTTCCATATCATCTGTATATAAAAGGATGAAAATTAATTAATTGATATGTGTTGGGGATAAATCCCGCTCCAGCCAAAGTCTAGCTCGATACCTGGCCTAATGCAACCAGTAGCCGTAGAAGAGCTATGGCAGACGGGCTTCAGTCGAACTCCCAGCGACCGAGCTTCTTCCAGCAGGCCGAACTAGGTAGCTGCCGAGCTTCTTCCGGACTCCCAGCGTCGAGATCGAACTTCTTGGGCGGCCGAACTCCTTCGGACTCCCCACGGCTGAACTCCTTCGGATCGACTCCAACGACCGAGCTTCAACGAAGTCCTCCAGCGGTCGAACTCCTTAGCGGACGAGCCTTAGCCGAACCAACCAGCAACCAAAGTCCTTCAATCGGGCCTCAGCCGAGCTTCTTCGGGCCTCTCAGCGGTCGAACTCCTCGGCAATCGTCCCTCGACCGAACTCTATAGATGACCGACCCTTCAGCCAGCCAAACTCCCCCCGCCTTCCCTTCTGCCGGACTCTCCTACGAGATGAATTATCGCCATTAGTCTGCGACAGACGACGAAATCAGACGACATGGCTACCACCTCTGGCAACGCCACTCCCTGACGATGCCTTCCTCTCCGTACCGAACTCCATGCGGCCCACGACTTGCCAGTATGGCTGTCACCGATCGCCTGACGACGCCATCCTCTCCGTACCGAACTCTATGTGACGGTATGGCTGTCGCCATCAACTAAGCTCCGCCTATAAAGGACTCTCCAGATACGCCAAGGCTAAGCTCTCTGACCTCTAATCTCTCTGAGCTCTCCTCTTCTTCTCTAAGCTCCGGAACTCATTTCGAGCACTCCATTCCTGTTGGCCAAAAATTGACTTGACCGTCGGAGGGTCCTGACGGAGCCACCCCCCACCGACTCCGAACTGGACTTCATTTTGTAGGTCCCGACGGCGACCTGGGCGGCCCCCACTCCGGCAACCTCCGGCGACGACCAATTTCTGCACCAACAGATTGGCGCTAGAAGGAGGGCATGAACCTTCGAGGTTCTCTTATTCTTAAAGGAGTACTCGGCGACTCTTCTCTTTCCTCTCCGGAGATCTTTCTTTTCTCTTTCGAAGAGAAAATGCCCTCAAGAGAGCTTCGACTCGACGATCGACGCCCTGCACACCGGGTGCGTCTGCTCCCGCTGCAGCCTCGGTAGCCCAGGCTCCACCCGAAGCCACCGCAGATGTAGAGCAGTCTGGGATGGGCTCGTGGCCCTGCCGAGATGGTACAGGCCATGCGACAATCTCGGGCAGAGACTTTACCAGCAAGCCCGCCATGAGGACGCGAGGAACTGGCCTTGAGGGGGAGCGTTTGGGCATACCAATTGCATTTGGGAAGGAGAAATGGAGAGTCGAACTTCTCTCGCGGAAGGCCTCGTGGGAAAGTAGAGAGAAGTTCAGCTTAAGCAAGGTCGAACCCCCACTCGAGTCCGTCATCGAGGAAGCTCTGATAGAGGGGCATGGACATCCTCGGGAGAAGGTTTTGCAAGGAGGCGGAATGAAGTTTGGCCGCATCCAAGGAGGTGGAGTGAAGTTCGGCAACGTCCACAACCTCCCCAGCGCAAGGAAAGCCGAACTCCACCTCGAAGCAAAGCCGAACTTTCCTTTGAGGCTCCTCATCCGAGTGAAGTTCGATGCAAGCGAGAATGGACGAAGTTCGACGGGAGCAAGGCCTAACTCTCTTTGAAGCTCATCGATGAAGTTCGGCGTAAGTGAGGCCGAACTCCACCTTGAAGCTCATCAGCTCATCGACGAAGTTCTCCCATAGAATGAAGTTCGACGGAAGGCCGAACTCCTCAGCTCATCATCGAAGTGAAGTTCGGCACAAACACGGGCGGAGTAAAGTCCCCACGAAATGAAGTTCGGCACAAGCCAGGGCAGAGCAAAGTTCCCCGCAGAATGAAGTTTGGCACAAACGAGGGTGGAGGAAAGTTCTCCCACGGAATGAAGTTCGGCGGAAGGCCGAACTCCTCAGGTCATCATCGAAATGAAAGTTCGGCGGAAGCAAGGCCGAACTCTCTCTTTGAAGCTCCATCAATGAAGCTCGATGCAAGTGAGGCCGAACTCCACCTTAAAGCCCATCCATCACAGTGAAGTTTGGCGCAAGCAGTGGTGGAACGAAGTTCTCCCACGGATGAAGTCCGGCATAAGGGAGGCCGAACTCTACAGTAGATCATCCAAATGAAGTTCGACCGCGCTTGAGACCGCCCCAGGGCGATCGAGGCCGAACTCCCCCTCGAGTACGTCACTACAACGAATTCACGGGAGGTACAATAAAGTTCGGGCAAGCAAAGTCGACCCCCTCCCTGCGAGCAAGGAAGTCCGGACAAAGAAGCATGAAGTTCTCCCACGAAAAGTTTCGCGGGAAAGCGAAATGAAGCTCCGCGCAAGCGAAGCCCAAACTTCTCGAGCTCACCACAAAGGAAGCCCCCGATAGAAGGGCGTGAAGGAATCCTCCTCCCGAAAGGTTCCGCAACTACGACCCACTCCTCTAACTTGAATTCTGCTCCAAGATGAGATTGAAGAGCTCGTCAAAAAGGGACGACGGGATAAATTCCTCCAACGCCAGCCTGAAGCAGGAGAAGATCGACTAAAGGTGCTACCATAACTAGAAAAGACAAGAAGGTCGGCCGCCTCACGGCGTCATCAATGCCACCCCAGGGAGGAGCTAGGAGCTAGCTACATCGGCGATTCCGGTCGTCTCCCAGCGACAAAGTCAAGAGAAGCATGCTCCAAATTAAGGAGGCCAGCATGTAATAGAGGAGGTCATCTGGATGGGACTCGCTGCCCGAGGGAACTCAGAGGAACAACACCCCGACGACCCTCAAATGGAAATGTGCTGCGAGTGGCTTCCCCTTGGTAAAATTCTTCCCTCTCAGTAATATTGTTTCTGGATGCGAAAAAACTATGCTGATGGCAGGAGAAAGAAACGAGTAAAAGTGGCCCGTTAGGAACAGGAGGAGGACCTCGTCCTAATGCGAGCAACAACCTCGGCTAGAGATAAGATCTCTCCGAGCGACGAGTCAGAGGCTCGAGATGGTCCGCATGTGCCCCCACAGCCCATTAGAAATAGGAGGAGAACCTCATCCTAACGCGAGCATCTCTCGAAGGCTAGAGATAAGATCTCTCCCGAGCGAGGCCTCGTTCCAAAGGACGAGATGGGGGAAGAGGCTCTAACAGCGGCCCTTGTGCCCCCATAGCCCGTTAGAAATAGGAGAAGAACCTCGTCCTAACGCGAGCAACAACCTCGGCTAGAGATAAGATCTCTTTCGAGCGACCGAGTCAACCTCGGCTAGAGATAAGATCTCTCCCGAGTGACCGAGCCAACCTCGGTTAGGAACAGGAGGAGAACCTCATCCTAACGAGCAACAACTCGACTAGAGATAAGATCTCTTCCGAGCGATCGAGACAACCTCGGCTAGAGATAAGATCTCTCCCGAGCGAAGGCCTCATTCCTAAAGGACGAGATGGGGGGAGAGGCTCTGACAGTGGCCCTTATGTGCCCCCACAGCCCGTTAGGAATAGGAGGAGAACCTCATCCTAACGCGAGCAACAACCTCAGCTAGAGATAAGATCTCTTCTGAGTGACCGTAGACAACCTCGGCTAGAGATAAGATCTCTCCCGAGCGATCCGAGCAACATCGGTTAGGAATAGGAGGAGAACCTCATCCTAACACGAGCAATAACCTTGGCTAGAGATAAGATCTCTCCCGAGCGACCGTTGATAAACCTCGGCTAGAGATAAGATCTCTCCGAGCGATCGAGTCAACCTCGATTAGGAACAGGAGGAGAACCTCATCCTAACGCGAGCAACAACCTCGGTTAGAGATAAGATCTCTTCGAGCGACCGTAGTCAACCTCGGCTAGAGATAAGATCTCTCCCGAGCGACCGAGCCAACCTCGGTTAGAAACAGGAGGAGAACCTCGTCCTAACGCGAGCAACAACCTCGCTAGAGAAAGATCTCTCTCGAGCGACCGAGACAACCTCGGCTAGAGATAAGATCTCTCCCGAGCGAAGACCTCATTCCTAAAGGACGAGATGGGGGGAGAGGCTCTGACAGTGGCCCTTGTGTGCCCCCACAGCCCGTTAGGAACAGGAGGAGAACCTCGTCCTAACGCAAGCAACAACCTCGGCTAGAGATAAGATCTCTCTCGAGCGACCGTAGTCAACCTCGGCTAGAGATAGATCTCTTCGAGCGACCGAGCAACCTCGATTAGGAATAGAAGGAGAACCTCATCCTAACATAGCAACAACCTCGGCTAGAGATAAGATCTCTCCCGACGATCGAGTCAACCTCGATTAGGAACAGGAGAAACCTCGTCCTAACACGAGCAACAACCTCGGCTAGAGATAAGATCTCTCCCCGAGCGACCGTAGTCAACCTTGGCTAGAGATAAGATCTCTTCCGAGCGACCGAGCCAACCTCGATTAGGAACAGGAGGAGAACCTCATCCTAACGTGAGCAACAACCTCAGCTAGAGATAAGATCTCTCCCGAGCGAAGACCTCATTCACAAAGGACGAGATGGGGGGAAAGGTCCTGACAGCGGCCCTTATGTGCCCCCACAGCCCATTAGGAACAGAAGGAAACCTTCGTCCTAGCGAGCAACACCTCGGCTAGAGATAAGATCCTCCCGAGCGACTGTAGTCAACCTCGCTAGGATAAGATCTCTCCGAGCGATCGAGCCAACCTCGTTAGGAAAGAAGGAGAATCTCGTCCTAACACGAGCACAACTTAGACTAGCGATCGATCAACCTCGATAGGATTCTCGACTAGACTCTCCTGAGCGACCGAGTCACCCTAGAGATAAGATCAGGACGAGGCAACCTCAATCAGGAGAGAACCTCATCCTAATGCGAGCAACAATCTCAGCTAGAGATAAGATCTCTTCCGAGCGAAGACCTCATTCACAAAGGATGAGATGGGGGGAAAGGCTCTGAAAGCGGCCCTTATGTGCCCCCACACCCGTTAGGAACAGGAGGAGAACCTCGTCCTAACGCAAGCAACAACCTCGACTAGAGATAAGATCTCTCCCGAGCGACCGAGTCAACCTCGGCTAGAGATAAGATCTCTCCCGAGCGAAGGCCTCGTTCATAAAGGACGAGATGGGGGGAAAGGCCCTGACAGCGGTCCTTATGTGCCCCTACAGCCCGTTAGAAATAGGAGGAGAACCTCATCCTAACGCGAGCAACAACCTCGGCTAGAGATAAGATCTCTCCCGAGCGATCGTAGATAACCTCGGCTAGAGATAAGATCTCTTCCGGGCGACCGTAGCCAACCTCGGCTAGAGATAAGATCTCTTCCGAGCGACTGAGCCAACCTCGGTTAGGAACAGGAGGAGAATCTCATCCTAACTCGAGCATCAACCTCGGCTAGAGATAAGATCTCTCCCGAGCGATCGAGCCAACCTCGGTTAGGAATCAGAGGAGAACCTCATCCTAACGCGAGCAAAGTTCAAGTTCGAGCTCCGAAGTCCGTAGGAAAGAGAATCTTCATCAACCTCGGCCAGAGCGCCTGTGTAACCTCGGATAGAGAGGCAAGGCTCGCAACGACCTCAGCCAGAGCGCCCGCATCAACTCCGGCTAGGGATAAGGTCTGCGACAACCTCGGCTAGAGCGCCTGAGTGATCTCGGATAGAGAGGTAAGGCCCACGACGACCTCAGCCAGAGCGCCCGCATCAACTCCGGCTAGGGATAAGATCCACGATAACCTCGGCCAGAGCGCCTGAGTAACCTCGGATAGATGTAAGACTCGCGACGACCTCGGCCAGAGAGCTTCAACATCGACCTCGGCCAGAGAAAGCTATCATGTCAACCTCGGCTGGAGGGCTTCAACATCGACCTTGGCTGGATAAAGCAACTGTATCAACTTCAAGCTGAAGATAGGATCTCCCTCGAGCTTCGACCCAGACCAGCACAGAGCTCAGAGGAAGACTTCGGCAGTCGCCTTTCCTGCACTCCCTTCCTTCGATTTTCGAACTCGAGAGTGGGGGGGCTAGTGTTGGAGATAAATTCCGCTCCAGCCAAAGTCTAGCTCGATACCCAGCCTAATGCAACCGATAGCCGCAGAAGAGCTACGGCAGACGGGCTTCAGCCGAACTCCCAGCGGTCGAGCTTCTTCCAGCAGGTCAAATTAGGTAGCTGCCGAGCTTCTTCCAGACTCCCAGCGTCGAGACCGAACTTCTTGGGCGGCCGAACTCCTTCGAACTCCCCACAGCCAAACTCCTTCGGACTCCCCATGGCCGAACTCCTTCGGACCGACTCCAACGGCCGAGCTTCAACGAAGTCCTCCAGCGGCCGAACTCCTCAGCGGACGAGCCTTAGCCGAACCAACCAGCAACCGAAGTCCTTCAACCGAGCCTCAATCGAGCTTCTTCGGGCCTCTCAGCGGTCGAACTCCTCGGCAATCGTCCCTCGGTCGAACTCTATAGATGGCCGACCCTTCAGCCAGCCAAACTCCCCCTGCCTTCCCTTCTGTTGGACTCTCCTACGAGATGAATTATCACCATCAGTCTACGACAGGCGACGAAATCAAACGACATGGCTACCACCTCTGGCAATGCCACTCCCTGACGATGCCTTCCTCTCTGTACCGAACTCCATGCGGCCCACGACTTGCCAGTATGGCCGTCACCGACCGCCTGACGATGCCATCCTCTCCGTACCGAACTCCATGTGACGGTATGGCTGTCGCCATCAACTAAGCTCCGCCTATAACGGACCCTCCAGATACGCCAAGGCTAAGCTCTCTGACCTCTAATCTCTCTGAGCTCTCCTCTTCTTCTCTAAACTCCGGAACTCATTCCGAGCACTCCATTCCTGTTGGCCGAAAACTGACTTGACCGTCGGAGGGTCCTGACGAAGCCACCCCCCACCGGCTTCAGACTGGACTTCATTTTGCAGGTCCCGACGGCGACCTCGACGGCCCCCACTCCGACAACCTCCGACGACGATCAGTTTCCGCACCAACAATATGCATTAATGAAGAAGATAAAATTTTAATGAATATAAGATACATGTCTAATGCTTACCTGGTTCGTAGTTTGTCGATCAAGATGGTATCGATATGCAATGAGAACATGGGTTGATACCTCCTTGATCAAAAAGAAATCTCTTCATCTGTACATGTAATAACATACATATGTTGGATACTTTTTATATGTACTTATAAAGATATGACAATCATATTGCTTACCTCATGCCTAATGGGCTAGTTGGCAATGCACCACCATTAGGTAGATCCATAATAGGATCAGACATATCCCGACCTAATCTCTATGGTGCTATAAAGGGAAACCTATCCCATGCCCACAATTGTAATAGTATTAGAGGTCTAACTATGTCATGTATATCTTTCCAACTTGCCCTACACATCCATCTGTCCAACCATGCCAGGGCGGCATTGCCCCAACTATAGTATCTTGCAGTCTCAAAGTGCTGAAGTAAAGATAAAAACATAATATGAATTAAATTTTTAGATTTATCTCCAAATAGACATCCATCCATGAGCTGTAGGATATATTTCCTAGCATAACATTGTATTGCAAACTCATCGGCATCGAAGGCTAACTCAACAAAGTGTTCTCCCAACCAAACCAACTAAGACATGACCCATGAAGCATAACAGCTAGTGGGATAACACCTAATAAATCCAGACAAACCTGGCACTAATTATATTGTGTGCTGGCCATCACTGCAAGTCCATCAACTGTGGATAAAAATATCCTGTGATGTGATGGTGCACTCCCTCTGAGGTAAATAAAATGTATTGGTCTCTGGCCACCACCGCTCTACGAATGTTGTGATTAATTGCTAGTCTAGTCGTATGAATCTAACATGATTCAATCCATAGAATTCAGTCGAACGTAAATATGATATAATGCATCCATCAGTCACGTCAACCTATGCAATGCTAGATCCCTTCGACGACATGTAAGAAACCTCGATTCCTTACAATAATAAGAAGAAATGATGTAATAAAAATGGAGTAAATATAGTGAACATTTGTCAGAAGATGTCAATGATATAAATGCATACCTCTCCATCCTAAACTAACAATGATTGATGAATAGCCTAGTCATATAATATAGAATCATCAACCGACCCCGGGTTCTATGTATACGATATGCTACAAGCATTGAATAGTAGTTAGCATAAATAAATTCATTTAACAACTTTGATTGGTTGCATTACAATGTGGTGGTTGCATTAATATGACATATCAATGTTTGATATTTAAGTACAAATCTTAAAGAAATAGTTCTAATATAGCCAAACTTCATATAACATAATAATTGCATGTTTCAGGGTACATACCATTCTCTATTTCCAATTCTTGGACATATCTATCTGTAATGGCTTGCCTCCACATACTCAACACGTAGGATCGTTAGCAGGTTCCCTCCAATCCATTTCATTTCATAATCTCGAGGAGCATGGTCTACCCTTTGTCGTAATCGTTCTTGTACAGGTACAATAACACATTTCTCTTGGATTTGTGGCCAATACTCTTGATATGGTATGGGTTGAAATTGAGGAGCATAACTGTAATGGTAATCATTTATGGTGTAGTAACGATCGACATAACGCCAAAATTAATTGCGACATAAGGACATATAGCCATAATATATGAACAAGACAAATACTAGCACTGTCATTTCTGACACATACATGTACACTCCAAAAGTCTCACTATCTATACCATATGGCGTAACAACATTAACTATGTGATTGTTAGATATACGATAATAGAAAATAAGAAAGATGAGCAACAAATATCTAACCTGCGTATTGTTGCCTTTGTTCATATAAGGCCCTCGCATTACCATCTGCACTTGGAATATGCCGCTAGCCCTATCAAAGATTGTAATACTATGCGATGTAGCTTTAGATTGGTTAGAGATTCCACGATCTGTAACAAATAGAGTAAATCTTTCATCTCTTTCTAGTGCATCAACTACCTGAGCACGACAACCTTCAAAATAAGATACAAGGTAGAAAAATGTCAATTTTGCTAATGCAGTTATTGACAAAAAGCGAGCATTTTTAAAAATTCCATTGAAACACTGACAAATTAGTAGTCATTATTCCATATTGTCAACCACCATCATATGCTTGAGTTTATTTATCTAAAGAAATTTCGTTTAGCCACTGAACGGCTTTCGATTTAAGCTTTTCAATGTTTCTTATATATTTCTCAAACTTTCTAGTCGGTGTTTGCATGCCAGCTTTCTTCACCATATCCTGTAATTTTGAATCCCTAAATCATGTGTTAAAATTGCTTGCTACATGATGCAAGCAACATACATGGAATGCGTGTAGTGGTTGCCAACCAAGAAATTGACTTTGCACTGCAAATAAAATACCGACATGCCGATCCAAAATCAGATAAATATTCTAACGTATAGTAATAAAAGTTCTCATGCATGCTAAGAACCAACCCCAAGTATCGAAAAACTCTTCATCTACTATGACAAATGTGAGAGGAAAAATTTAATTATTCTCATCCATAGTGGTTGCAATTATCATCTTCTTTCAATACTTTCTATATAAGAAGGTAGCATCGATACTAATTACCAGTCAATAATATTTGAATCCTTCAATGAAAGGTATAAAAGCCTAAAAAATACGATCAAATATAGCACATGCCAAATGACCTATAGGAGTGCTGATGAATTTAATCTAAGAGCCAAGATTGAATTGCTCTACAGCATGCAACCATTTTGGTAACAATTCATATGATTTGTCCCAATCGCCAAATACCATTGCCATTGCTTTTTACTTGGCCTCCCATAACTTTCTATAACCTGGCATATAGTTGAATCTATTTTTTAATACTTTACCAATGCCAGCAATAGAGATTATAAGTACTTCTTTCACCAGATCCTATATTTCATTGACGATAAAATTAGAGTCTAGTCCAAAATGATCCTAAGAAAGCATAGTAGATAAACATATATATGGACCAGCATATCGTGTGACTTCAAAATAGTTATGCTGCTTAATTACTCGAAGCATCCATTGACATCCTGACTCTCTATTTTTATATTTAACAACCCATAATTTTGGCTCCGAGTGAATAACTTTGAATTCATGATGTGTATCAATTGAATATTATTTTACTGAATTTTGCAATTCAATCTTATCTATAAAATGGAGCTCCTTACATAACTTCTCACCTCTTTTTCATGTGCAAAAATATGTTTGCAATGCAGAATGCATTGACATATTAGCAACTATCCAATCAAACTGATTGAATATTCTGGAAGGAGCTTCAAACACTAGTAAATTTAGAACTCTGGTGTCATTTAAATCAATATTATGTGGACTTTCGGCATCATGTGATGTGCCAACTTCCTAAGCATTATCTTCCATATCATCTTCGCTTGGCACATCATCTTCATGAAAAAATCAATCATCTGCATTAACCATATCAATACTACTTGTATATACTAATGCTTGTCTAATGACATTCTATGTCACATCATCATCTGCTATATCAAACTGATCCTCTATATATCTTGAACCCATGTTCGCCGAGCCATATCTATATTGTATAGATTGGAGCAAATAATTGGTTCCCCAATCTGTATTGTCATTCCTAAATCTCAAACACATGCTACAAAATTATCCTAATCGTTAATATTTTTGGTGTCTTCTATAGATTGGATATTGAGGTATAACTCCACACCTGATAGACAAGGATGAAAACTTACTGTTGCAAAAATTATCTATATATCATCATCATCGATTATCGGAATAGCTTCATACTCAATTACTTATGGTTGCACAACTTATGGATATCTATATATTATTATTATTTTATTTTGACTTTTATCGACATGAAATACTTTGTATAACTTTTTCTCCAACTCCTCAAATTTTATTTCATATTTAATTCTGAGGGCCTTCTGTAGTTGCCCATTGTACTCGATGCCATACAGTTCATTAACCATCAAACCATTAATATAGTATAAGGTTGTAATAGTTTCCGCCATTCACTATTATAAAAATGGCTTATGGCAGTGCTTACTATGGCAGCGATTTTTTATAACTGCTGCTATAAGTTCGACCTACAGCAGCGATTTTCTGTAATCACTACTATATGTCGGACCTATAGCAGCGGTTATAGACTTATAGTAGTGGTTTTTATAACCACTGCTATAGGTCCGATATATAGCAGCGGTTATAGAAAATCACTGTCGTAGGTCGGACTTATAGCAACGGTTACAAAAAATCGTTGTGATAGATCGATCTATAGTAGCAGTTCATTATAATCGCTGCCATAAGTCAGACCTATAGTAGTGGTTAGTAGAAATCGCTATTATAATCTGATTTATGGCAGTGGTTAATTGTAACCACTATCAAATATTTTTTTATTTTTTTAAATATTATATAATTTTAAAATTTAATATCTATTTTTGTCATTCATTATCTAAATAATTATCATTAGAGTATCGTCGCAAAAGATTATCTCGATCCGATGGCCCTAGCTTCGTCGATCAGAAAAATTTAATTTCGACGACTACAAATGATGATGCAATGATCTGATAGATGGAGATTTTCAATGGATCCAAAAATTTACAACGATGATTTTGATGATATTTATAACATACTATCAAAGTTTTACTTCAATCGAATATCGTTATTTTGGTCAATTTAGTATAGATTAGTTTCGACCGTTAAATGATAAACGATTGATCAAAGGAATAAACGGTGTCCGATTATGAGATAATTTTTTTATAAATGATCTTGGCAACTACTTTAATCATTTTTTATGATGGTGATTATAAAATTTAACTCATGAGATGAAGAATGATCTAAAACTATACGTCTCCTAATGACCATTCTGAAACTTCACTGATTATTATGCTCGTGCTTTTGCAATATCTGCTTAACATGAACAGTTTATACGAAAATAATTTAAATTTTACTATCATCACTATATAAAATATTTAAAATTATAATAAAAATTATTTAACTAAAAAATTATCTCATAATCGGATGTCGTTTAATCCTTTGATCGCTTGTTTCTAATTTAATGGTCGAAATCATTCCATACTGAATTGACCAAGATAACGATATCCGATTGAAGTGAAACTTTAATAGTATGCTACAAACATCATCAAGATCATCATTGTAGATTTTTGGATTCATTAAAGATCTCCATCTATCAGATCATCGTATCATCATTCGTGATCATCGAAATCAAATTTTTTTGATCGATGAAGCTAGGGCCATCGGATCGAGGTGACCTTTTGCGACGACACTCTAATAATAATTATTTAGATAATGAATGATGAAGATGAATATTAAATTTTAAAATTATATAATATTTAAAAAAATAAAAAAAATTATTTTCTATCTATGGCAGCGGTTATCAAAAATCATTGCTATAGATCTATAGCAGTGGTTATAGAACCCCTGCCGTAGATCTATGGCAGTAGTTTTGGGTAACCGCTATCGTAGATCTATGACAGCGATTTGATAATTGATGCTGTAGATCTATGGTAGTGGTTCGATAACCGTTGCTGTAGGTTAGGTTAAAAATCTTCAAATTTTTTCTTCCCTCCCGTGCGTGCTCAATCTCTCTCGCACTCTCTCTCCCCCTCCTCTTCGTCGTCGATGAGGCTCCTCCCTCCGATCGACGTCGCCCCTCCCCCTTGCCAGCACCGCCCCTCCTTCCCCCTCCCTTTTCGGCCCCCCATCCCCAACCGCCCCTCCCCACCACCCGGCCCCCCCACCCTCCATCCGACCCTCCCTCGGTCCTCTGCAAAACCTCCCTCTGGCGACTCCCTCTCCACCCTCGCTCGGCCCCCGCAAAACCCCACCCCTCCCCTCGCCCCTCCATCCGACCCTCCCTCGATCCCCAGCGAACCTCCCTCCAGCGAACCCCCATTCGACCCTCCTTTGGCCCCCACGAAACCCCACCCCCCACCATCACCATTCTGACCCTCTCTTGATCGAGTGCGAAGCCTTCTTCGGCCTCCTTGTCACTATGCCCCTCTCCCCATGGCCCTCCATCCTCGGCCGCCCTTGCTCTCTCTCTTTTTTCTTTCTTTCTTTCTTCTCTATCTCACTGTCTTATTTTTGTTTTGCAGGTTACCTCTAGTATCGTCGTCCTCCTCTAGCATCATCATCGGCGACCCTCGGAGCTTTCGGTGCGACCCACTTTCTATAGCCGTAGATATAATTTTTTTTTTAATTTTATAGTATTATTTATTAATTATATATATTTATAATATTTATAGAATATTTATAATAAATATTATAAATATTTATTATAAATATTATAATTATCTGCATGTCGTAGTTTTTGGGTCGTGTTGTGGCGATAGTCTTGGATCGTGCCATGTCGGCGGCTATGGACTCGATTTGTCAATGAGTTGAATTTAGATCGAAATCTGGATATTCAGATTTAGACTCAATTTTAATTACTGATATCGGATCTGAATCCGAATATCCGATGGATTTGTACTTGAGAGAGGGAGGGAGGGGGTCCGACCTCGCCGCCATCATTGGGAGGGAGGGGGTCTGACCTCACCGGCGAGGGAGATCAAGAGAGGAAGAGTGGGAGATCGAGAGAGCGAGAGAGGGAGGAAGGGGGTTTGGCCTCACAAGCATCACTGGGAGGGATGGGGTCTGACCTTGCCGAAGAGGGAGATCGAGAGAGTGAGAGACGGAGGGATGGGGTTCGACCTCGTCAGCAAGGGAGATTAAGAGAGGGAGAGAGGAAGATCGAGAGATGAAAAAGCTGTGATGGAGGGGTTCAGCCTCACCACTATTGTCGGCGAGAGAGATCGAGAGAGGGAGTGAGGGAGTGATCGAGGGGATGGCACACAGCCAAGCCGGCTTGGGCCATGATCGAGTCGACTGAGGGAGGATCCTAGCCGGATGTCTCAGGCATGGAGCCGATTGTCTCAGGCATGGAGCCGGCTTGACTTTCGAGTAAATAGAATTTGATATGTCATGATGTTATATTGATTAATGTTCATTAACGTTGCAAGTCACGATGGCACCAAAATGCCATCCAGCTTTCACCCCTACCTCTCGATGGGTTACGTGCAGTTCTGCATCTGAGAAGCAGTCGGAGTATACTCCGTCCACCTCGACATCGGCTGCTTAGAGACCTTCACCATCTACATCTACTCTATTGACAACATCTACTCCACCGACAGCTGAGCCTCTACCATCATAGGCATCTGAGTGTACATTTTTATTATATTAGTATAATTTTATTTTTTATATAGTATTTATATACTTATATATTTGCATAACATATTTGCATTATAGGTACATCATCTAGTCAGATATTTTACGGTTCCATATGTATGGCACACGTGTAGAACCGCCAGCATCAGATGATGGTGCAGTATGATGCGGAGGAGACATCGGTAGGAAAGACCACGTGGAAGATGCATTTCTTTTTTGGAGTGCTTGTGAGGTGGTCGGACATCATTCTCGTAGAGTCCAGAGACTGACGTTTGATGGATGATGTCGTTAGGGATCGGGTGCGGGAGGAGATATGGATAAGTATGCGCATCTTAGTTATATTTATACATTTTATATATTTACACTATATATGTTTAATTAGAATAATTTTGTAACTAATTTTTGATAAATTTATGTAGAGGAGGTATGACTTCTCCGATCACGAGAGGGCTCGAGATGTCCGACTGAAGAAGATCTCAAAGTTGTATCGGGGTTACAAGGTTAAGCTCCACAGAGGATGGCTCGAGCACTGATGAGACACTTTGGAGGAGCCAGGAGTTCGAGATAAAATTTCTAACTTTTGAATTTTTTAATATGCTTAAAATTTTATTTAAATATTTATTATTTATTTGAATACTTGTTAGGCTACCTTCCATCAGAATTGGAAGAACCATGTAGCCTAGGAGTATATGCACATTCTAGGCTACGAGTCTATGGCTAGTCGTGTGCATAGAGAGGTAATTAATTCTAAATCTTACTAGATAAATTAAATTCATATTTTTTATCATCTTTTTGATAAATTTATTCTTAATTTTAGCTAATGAGAGATGGAGTGATATCCAGCCATAGCGAGATCTTTCAATTCAGCCGCATGGATAAGACGGATAGATCAATGAATGCCGTGATCAAGCGTATTTTTATAAGTATTAAATATATTAGTATATATGATTAGTATTATAGTATTTTTTATAAAATTTTATTTTAATTTATAATTATAGGATCAGTTAGATGTGCTCGCAAGCGAGGGCCCAGATACCTCTGGGCCCCATGACTATTTATCTCAGGTCTTGGGGCCTGAGCACTCTAGGAGGATCCGATGCAGGTCCGGACACACGTCGATGAGCTACTGATCCGAGGCGAGCGTCTCCTCATAGACTTTCAATATCGTCGATCGAAAGAAGCTTGAGGAAGTGTTGGCACGGGCAGATCATATTGCGATGCGAGCAGATCGGGCTGAGGAGCGTGCATCTCATCTGGAGGGTATCATGAGAGACATGATGTCGACGCTCAGTGCGTATTTTGAAGTCATGAACTTCGAAGATATGTTAGCCCGCATTCCAGCTCCAGCTCCGGCTCTGGCTCTAGCTCCAGCTCCGGTCGGCTCTGGCTCTCGGTGATGACGAAGATGACGATGATGTAGATTTAGGAGACTTTTGATGTATTTTATTTTTTAAAAAAATATTATAATAAATTTTATTTGATAATAAAATTTTAGTATTTTAGAATAATTTTTATGTTTATTATATTTTCTTATGTTATATATCTATATTTATCAGATAAAATATATAAAAAGAATAAAAATTTTATTTTTTTAATTATTCAAGATCTATGGTAGTAATTTTATAACCGCTGCCATATCCATGCCAATCACTGTCATAGATCTGGTGCTAACTGCTACACTAGATCTATGACAGCGGTTAAGAAACCACTGCTATATATTACCTATGGCAGCGGTTATGTAACCGCTGCTATAGATATCCTATGACAGTAGTTACATAACCGTTACAATAGATCGATCTATTACAGTAATTTATAAACCACTATAATAGACAATCTATGGCAGTGGTTCTAACAACCACTACAACAACCGCTGCCATAGAGCTACGATGATGGCCGCAGTAGCAGCGGTTAGAAAATCGCTGCCATAGCTTATGGCAGCGATTTTTTGGACTACGACAGTGGTTACAAATCACTGTCGTAGCCCTTTTTTGTAGTAGTGATTTCTCACTGCCTATACAATAACAAGTATAAATTAAACAATACTATTAAAAGAATATATAAATTATAAATAAACTTGCATATGCCCATATATTATATAAAAGATTTAACATACTTTATTATTCTAATTTTAAAAACTAAATTTTAATGAAATATGCTATATTTAATAATAACATAAATAACTTACTAATATATTTTAATTATATTGCATTAATTCATGCAGAAAATTTAAAAAAATATATACATAACGTATGCTTCTAAATTAACATAACACTAATATTAACTAAAACATAATTTTAAAAAATTATTCAAGTATTTAATTAAATAGTTCTAAGAACATGAAAGCATGAATAGTTATGATATGCAATTATACAGTTTCTAAGTTCTTTTGCTAAAATAATATGAATAACTGATTAAAAATCTCTATATGGTGAGACGAGAGGAATTACTGACTAAAAATTCTATCTAGAGATGGTTATCATAACATGACAAATTTAGTGGTAAGAAAAACACCATGCAAAAATTAGAATGTCAAAAGCTAACCTATACACCATAGGAAACAAGAACAAAATAAATAAATAAATAACTTACTAATGATTAACACAATGAAAGATGGGAGGAGGGACGGTCGGACGTAGGAAGCCGCCACTGGAGGAGGAAAGGGTCGGTCACGAGAGGAGGAGCAGGCTGGTTAGGGAGGGGTAGAAGCCGATCGTGGGAGGAAGAGGAGGCCGGTTGGGGAGGGGTGCAAGCCGGTCATGGGAGGAAGAGGAGGCTGGTCGGGGATGCCAAGCCCAGTCATGAGAAGGTAGGATCAACGGATTTCGAGTGGATAGAAGGTGGTGCGGTGGCACTATTGGATGGTCGGAGGCCAATTGCGGGATGGGGGACCATGCAAGGCACTGTTGGGTGGGTAGAGGCCGATCGCGTGGTGGGGGACCATGGGGAATAGGAGCTGTCAGGTGGCTGGAAAGGGTGAAAAAAAGGCCATTGAACCCGCATTTTGAAGATGTGGTTTCAACTTTGAAATCACATCTTCAAGATGTGAGTGTTTTTTCAATTGTCCACCATGTTGGCGGCCACATCACCTGAAAATGCATGTTGGACAAGCAATTTCTTAGTTGAAATCTTATGTCCAACATATGAGTTTGCCATCTGTTCGCTCTCACATTGTGGATGCTGTATTCTAGAAAATAAATTTTAAATGATGTTTTTTTAGAATTAATTATTTAAATAATAATATTTTTTAAAAATATCCCTCTCCTCCACCTTCTATAGTTCTCTCTTGTAGATCTCTAGTCTCCACTTCTAATGGATGGAGATGGCTTGTTTGGCCACGTGTCCAACACGTGGAAGACTTCGAATGATTCGTTTCATTAAGATCGTGTGGGATGAAACCTAGTGAGAGTCAGCGGCGTTTGCTGGGTGGATGGATTGCATTGAGGAGTTCCGAGTTCCCACCCATGAGAATGAAAATTCTTGGGTAGAAATTATTTATCATATAACCTATAGACATATATATATTATGTTTGGAATTGCTGTTGGACATATATTTTGTTTATGATTGCTGTTGGAGTTTTTGGAAGTAGAATTTTTGAGAAATAAAGTTTTTAAAATTAAAATTTTTATAAAAAAATATTTATTATTTGGTAATCATATTTATAAAGTGCATTGTAACTTTAACATATATTTGATAGTCAAAATAAAAAAATATTTTTGATATGATAAAATGATAATAAAAGATATTACATAATATTATATAGTAAAAAATAATATAATATAATATAATATATTATTATATATTAAAATATTATTATATTATATAATATTATTATCATATAATATAATATAATATAATAGTTTATAATGTAATCTAATCTAATAATAAATTATAATATAATAGATTATATTATATTACTATAATATAAAATTTTTATATTATTATTATTATTGTTATATCAAATTATATTTTTATAATATAATAATACTATAATACATTATGTTATATCTTTATAATATATCATAATATTAATTATTATATTATATTATATTATGTTTATAGTATAATAATATAATATGATATGATATAAGATGTAATTATGAAGTTTGTTAATGAGCATTTCGATCAATAAAAAATTTTATTTAAATCAAAATAGCTTTCCAACATTAGCCAAAAGCACTTTTAGGGAAGCTTCAAAATGAAACATTTTCAAAGTAGACATTTTCAGCTTTCTGACAAAACCAAAATAATTTTTTAAATTTTTATCAAATATCACTTACCATCCAAAAATACTTTTGGAGGACAAAAAACTCTAAAAACTTAGCCAAATAAGATCATAGTTAACCGCATAGATCCCCTACTATGCACCACATCGTGCGGTGCATAGCATGTACCATCCATCATGCAATGGATGGTGCACTGTGCACCGCACAATGTGGTGAACAGTAGGGAACCGTGCTCCATAGTTAATGACTCAACAACTTACCCATATAGATTATCTCTCTTTTTTAACTATAGTTGAATTTGTACCAAACATTTGAAGAAAATAAACTATACAAATCGAGAATCCGACTCCCTCTAGGTTAACCATCCTCTCTCCCCCTCTTCCTCCACCAAACTTTGGGTTGATTCCCAGCAAATATTTGGTAAAAATAATAATGAAAAAATTTCAAGTCTGCTTTCCCCCTCCTCTAGAATTTTAGAGAAAAACAAATTCATCTCTCTTCCCTCCTCCCCCTACCTCCTTCGGTGCCACCAATTTTCTTCCTTGAACTCTACCTGCCACCGCTCTCCTTTGCCTTTCCCCCTACACCTCGCTCCCTCTTATTTTGAGGCAAAAAAACACAACGAGAAGATTGCAACTGCATCCAACCGTTCAATGCCTCCATCTTCTCTCACCCTCCTTTGATGCCACCATCTTCTCTCTTCTAGACTCCACCTACCACAACCTCTCCTCTAGTTGCCCCTCCTCCAATGTCACCATTTTCTCTCCCCTGGACTCCACCTGCCGCCACTATGCTCTACTTGCCCCTTACCGCCTCCTCCAATCCCTATGCTAGAAAAAAAAATGATTTTCTTTCTTTACTCAATGCAGAAGGTTTTGATTTTTTTTTTATACTAAATATATTTAGATTAGAAAACTTCAAAATATATTTTTTAATTAGGTCAGTCTTATGATTTATAGTTTCTCATTGTCTTTTTTTTGTTTTTATATAGTAAAACACCTTTGAAATATTGTAGTACATTTATTTTGTATAGCTTAAAATAGCATGGGAAATTCAAGTTTGGGTGCCGAAAATCATGGTCTTGCCTTGATAGTGATGAAAAAAGAGAAGCAGCACATCAGATCACAAATAGAGAAGAAGATAGTAGGAATGCAAACTCTTATAATGTTTTAACCCATGAGGAGGCAACAAAAAAATTATTAGGACATGTTGTGTTTTGTGAAAAGGAGGCTTATCAGTTGTATTGTGATTATGGGTATTAGATGGGTTTTAGGGTTCGAAATGAAAAGCAGGCTTATTTATTGTAACAAAAAACATGCAAACAAAAAATTATTATTGTTTGAAGGAAGGGTTTAAGGATGATGAGCCACTTGATGAGTTAAATTTTAATATACAAGATATTAGAATTGGGTGCAAAGCAATGATTCATTTCATAGTTAATGAGAATGGGCAGTGGAAGTTGACTTGATTGATCACCAAGCACAATCATGACTTAGCTAAACCTGAAGAAAGATATGCTGAGATCTGCAAAGACACTTACAATTGCAAAGGTTGGTGTACTGGATTCAATTGTGAATGCTAGAATTCAAATAGTGAATGCATATTCTTATATGGTTGAAGAAGGTGGTGTTGCAAATATGGGGTTTACAAAAAAGAATTGTTACAATATGTTCTTATGCAAAAGATGATGCTAATTGAGGCCGGAGACTCTCATACTTTAATAAGTCATTTAAAGTATAAGTTGGAGAAGAAGGCATGTTTGATTAAGATGTGCAAGTTGATCAAGATGGGAGAGTGACAAATTTTCTGGATGGATGGGTGGTTAAGAATTGATTATGATTGTTTTGGTTTTTGATACCACATATTGCACTAACAAATATAATCTCATATGTGCACCATTCATGAGGACTAATCACCATTAGCAGAATGTCATGTTTGGATGCACATTTTTATTAAATGAGACGACAAATTGTTTCATATGGCTTTTTAGGACATTCTTGGAGTCAATGGCTAATTGGGCTCCCACAATAATTTTTACTAGTTAGGATCAAGTGAAAGCAATTGAAGAGGTGCTTCCAAGTGCTCCCTCACATCTGAGTTGCCTCAATATCAATAAAAATTTTCATTAGTTGTTTAATAAATATTTGCAAAGGTGTGAATCGGAGGTTGAATTTGAGGAAACACATCAAAAGATGATTTTTGAGTACAATATTGAAGGTCACAAATGGTTGAACAATTTGTATAAGATCTGCCAAAAGTGGAGCATAGCTATTAACAAGGAACTTTTGATGGTGGTATCAAATCATCTCAAAGAAGTGAGAGCACCAACAATGTTTTGAATGACATAGCTGATAAATTAACTTCTCTAAGCAAATTTGTAATTGGTTTTGAGAAATTGGTTAATGGTTGGCATCAAAATGAAGCTAAAAAGAACTTTCGTTGTAATCAAAGTGACCCTACATGTGCAAATAATTGCATAGTAAAATCTTGAAGCATGTAAGCAATGTTTATTCGCATAAGGTATACAAATTATTTGATCCAAATAAATCATCAAACTTGATGTGGATCACTTTAACCACTACGGATATCTAAAATGATCACCAGACTCGATGTAGGTCATTTTTACCACTAAGAGGACTCGATGTAGATCACGTTGGCTATTACAAGTAGAGCTAAATATAATCCATGAGCATAATCCCTCATATCAAGAAGCTGAATTATGCGCCAAACTTTAGGAGGCGATAACTTAGTCATATGATGCTCGATCAAGCCAAAATTTCATGGTTTAAGCCTTGAAATAGATTGGTCAAACAAAGCTTTTTTTTTTTCAAAAAAAAACTTTAACCATAGGTTATCTTCTATTTCGCAATAATTACGTAAGCGATAGAAGGCAAAATTGATGTAAAAGTTGAGATCTATCTCTTATACAATTTTAGTATTTTTTTCATGATTATTATATTTATTTTTTTATAGATCTAGTCTTATTTAAGCTAAGAAGAGGAGTCCAATCTAACTTGTTTAAGGATGAATGCCCTCTAAGAGATAAGAAGAAGAGTTCGACCCAAATTAAAAAAAAACAAACCTTATTATTATAAATAGAGGTTATGTACCTCAGTTTTTGAATATGAAAAATTAATCAATGAAAGGAAGGAGAATTTGCTACTTCCATAATTCTTTCATCATTTTTATTCCTTTAGAAAGATTCAAATTGAGTAGGTTGAACCAAATATTTCTTCTCTCGATTGGATCAAGTTGGTATTAGAACTTCGATCCTCTACATCTATAGGAGGACTAGACGCATGAGCAATACAAGTAGTCAAAATAAAGACTATTTACTTAAAGTATATTGGAGGACAAAGACGAGTATGGCTGCTAGTTCTATCTCAATAGATAATGAGATGCAAGTATATCTCACACAACTAAAGAAGAAGATTGCACAACTCACCTAGGTTATGTTTCAATTGGTAGTGCCTTCAATACACATACTAGCAACTCTTATAGCAAAGTTATTTCCTACGTCTAGAGATCAAGATCTATCATCTAGCAAGAAAAATCAAGGCAAAAAACCAGCTTCAAGCAAAGTCGAATGGTTCAACAATAAGGTAGAGAAGCAAGCGTTCTCCATCTTCAATTCTAATTTAGTAGGAGCTAAATCTGCTAAATAAGGAGAGCTCTGATCTAGATGGATCATCAGACTCGATATAACTATTTTGACAACTATAGGTATCCAGGAGGATCATTAAATTTGATGTGGATCATTTTTATCACTAAGAGGACTCGATGTGGATCACGTTAGCTACTACGAGTAAAGCTAGATAGAATTCGACGCAAGATCTATCATATCAAGAAATCGAATTATGTGCCAAACTTCAAGAGATAATAATTTGATCATACGATGCTCAATTGAGATGATCTTTTTTTAAAAAAATTAAATATATTTTTCAAGATGTTCTGCCATACCAAAATTTCATCGTTTGAGCCTCGAAACAAACTGGTCAAATCAAAATATTTCTTTTCAAGAAAGACTTTGATCAGAGGTTATTTTCTAATCTATGAAGAATTAGGCAAAGCGATATAATGCAAAGTTGATGCAGAGTTAAAATCCATCTCCTATAAAATTTTAGTATTTTTTTATAATTTATATATATATATATATATATATATATATATATATATATATATATATATATAGATTTAGTCATATTTAAACTTGGAATAGGAGTTCAAACCAACTTGTTCAAGGATGGATATCCTTCTAGGAGATAATAAAAGAAATTCGATCCGAATTGAATAAGAGCGAATCTTATTATTATAAATAGAGGTTATGTACCTTAGTTTTTAGATATGAAGAATTAATCAATGAAAGATAGAAAAATATAAGCCCACTTTTGCAATTCTTCCTTCATCTTTTTTTTTTCTTTTGAAAGATTCAAGTGGGGCAGGTTGAAGAAAATTTTTCTTCTCTCCGATCGGACATGGTTAGCATCAAAGCTTCGGTCCTCTACATTTATGAGAGGTTCAGACATGCTAGCAATATAAATAGTTAGGAGAAAGGCTAGTCGCTTGAAGTACATTGAAGGACAAAAACGAGTATAGCTAGATCTACCTCGATAGATGATGAGATAAAGATATATCTTGCACAACTAGAGAAGAAGATTGCCTAATTCATCCAGACCATCTCTCAATTGATAGTGCCTTCCACACAAGCACCAGCAATTCTCGTAGAGAATTAATCTTCTATGTCTAAAGACCAAGATTTATCATCTAGCAAGAAAGATCAAGCTAAAAATCATCTTTGAGCAAAGCCAAGTGATTTAACCATAAGGCAGGAAAGCAAGCATTTTCCATCTTCAGTTCTGATTTAACAAGAGCTAAATCCACCTAACTAATTACTCGGCATCCTACAATCCCCACTAGAGATTCATAAACCATATGATTCTTCAAAAGGACATCATACTCGAATAATAGATAGCAATACAAGAGATGTTCATTCTTTTGCAGCTTGAGAAACTAACATTTTTTAAAATGATTTTAAGTTCTAAAATTGTCATACCATTTGTCTCCCCAAAAAAAAGTCTAAATAGTTTGAAGACTGAAGATGAGTCACAACTAAAGCTTTGATTAGAGATATTATGGCGATGATCCATATATAGATAATGTACAGAAAAAACATGGGGAAGTAAGTAAAGAGCTTGCACTTCCTCTTTTGGGTCTGTTCTTTTGCAGGTAAAATATTTACCTAAAAAATTATATTTTTTTAGATAAATATTTTTTAAATAATATTTAGACAGAAAAATAATTTATCTATACTTTTTTATACATGGATAAGTTGCTCTGAAATCTATTACCCATGTTCTTTTACATTACTATTTTTTTGGATAAATTGTTAAAATTTATTCATATTTTCCATAATATTCCTTATGCTTTTTAGATTTTAAAAAAATGGATAGCTGAGTTATTGAACATTAAATAATAGAAATATTAAAAATAAAGATGGAGTATTTTAGGTATAAAATTAAATACCTATTTTACTGGCTCATGAAAAAATGATTTAGCCACCTCCTAGGTGGGTAAAACTTTTTTCCA
Source organism: Cocos nucifera (assembly GCA_006176705.1). Classification (NCBI taxonomy): domain Eukaryota; kingdom Viridiplantae; phylum Streptophyta; class Magnoliopsida; order Arecales; family Arecaceae; genus Cocos; species Cocos nucifera. The sequence goes on along the minus strand of QRFJ01003409.1, from coordinate 174,648 downwards.
TTTCATAGGTAAATGTTATCCATGAAAAAGTAATTTTTTCACCTTGAAAAATGTAAGAACATGGGTGTTGGCCAAGGGCCAGTGCACATTCGGTGGGACCCGGGAAGGAGTTGCCAGTCGAAGGGTGGCTGTTGACACGGCAACATCCTCGGAGGTCGACTTGGAGGGTCGATCAACCTCTGGTGGGTAGGAAAATGGGAATGACCACCCAACCTGCTGCTTGAAGTCGATCTGGCTTGATGCCGATTGACTCAGGTGCAAAGCTCCTCAAGTCCGCCTATAGCATGTTATAGACACGGGGTTCTAGTATGCCTTATAAAGGCTAATAAACTTATCATTCTAATAGACAATTGCCTTTTAGAAGAGTGGTTGGGACTACGGTCCTATAGGTGGTATCAGAGCGATGTTTGGAAATCGAGTATCTTCATTCAAAATGACCTTCAAAAATAAGCCCTTCAGTTTAAATCAACATTCTCCCTGCATCAAAATCATACATCACTTTAAATATACCATTTAAAATAAGTGCGGGGAGCGGGGAGTGGGGGGCGGGGGGGGGGAGGACAGTGGTGCTGGAGGGTGCTGGAGGAGACCACTCTTTCTGAGAGATGATTTTTTTTTCCTTCAACATCCGATGGAGGATCTAGATTTTTTTTTTTCCAACCAAGGGAGCGGCAGAGAGTAGAATGGCATCGATGGTGGGGGGAGGTGGGACGAGTGGTTTTTTTTTTTTTTTTTTACCTCCAAAAATCCAATGGAGAAGGGGGAGAGCGGATCTGAATTTTTTTAAATTTTTTTTCTCTAAATATCCGATAAAAATCAACAAAAAAAATCTGGTGAAGGAGGAGGTGGAGAGAGGATGGTTATGCTGGAGAGGATCGGATTATCGATCTGAATTATTTTTTTCAACAACTTACTTTGTCTAGATATTTGTAACCATAATTAAGAAGGCTTGAGGCATAATCTATGTCCATAAGTTGCCGAGTTGGCATTCTTTTATTGGTTGTGTCTATAGCCTATGGGGCAAACAATATCCACCTAAGAATATCCCCTAAAGACGGGTAGCTACGAAGGAAAAGATCTTATGCATGTAATAAGTGCGTGAGAAATCTAGGTCTTGTCATCCCCTAATTAGTGCTGGCAAAATGTGATTCGATCGGTTAACTCGGTCCGCATTCAATCTATCATAAATAGATATGGATTTGAGCTAATCAAATTTGAATCGTAAACAGATTTTAGTTTATTTGTTATTTGGGTCAGATTCAAGTTCTAATCTTTTGGCTTGTTTAATATGTTTATTATATGGGTGGGATTCAATTGGCCAATCCATTTTTTAACACTTGTAATCGTTTAAAACCTAACCCGCTAAGGAGAGAGGCATAAATCCTTCTAGAATCCATCAAGCCAACTCGAGTTTCGAGTAAAGCATGCTGTGCGAAGCCACACCTACCCCTCGCCCACATAATCGCATACGGCATCCCAAGCTACGACTTTACCAACGGTCCAAAGTTGTCCAGAGGACTAGAACCTTCCAATCCATGATCCTTCGTCACTTTCTACTTTCCATCTATCACTCCATCTTAGCGTTTTTTTTTTCCTCTAGTCCATCTATCTATCTATGGAGTTTTTTCTCTTGATCGAGCAACCCAGCCGACCCTTCGCCCCTTTTATCGACTAATATTAAGCCCTTTGTTCATCAATTGAGTTAATGAGCGGTGAGATGCCGAGATATTGCTACTTGTAAAAAATCAAGAATTAGATCCAGTCTTTCTGTAGATCTAACCTTCCCTCTCAAACTCTAACTCCTCGAAAGTCAAAACCTCTATCGCCTTCTTCAATACACCTCATTTTTAAACAAAACCCCCTTTCTATTCCAATCTCTCACCTAGCTTTCTCTCGATTTCCCATTCTTTTAGCAAGAACCCAAGGATCTCCAAGGAAAAGAAGGGAGGCAAGAAGAAGATGCACGTCAACATCAACTCCTTTCTTTTTTTTATCTTTCAATATGGTTTTTATTTGCTCGACCTATTGCAGTTTGGTGTGGATCTGTTTACAAAAATATATTGGTTTGACATCAAGGCACCCCCAATCTTTAACATTGGGCCAAAAAAAACTAGTCTCAAGGACAAAAACCCGAATCTTCGATGTCAGGTACCAAGATTAGTTTATATGCTTATTTTTCTTGCTGTTTAGGTGTAGGACCGAGGCAAAAAAATTTTGATAACTATCTTACTTAAACTAATCCGAATCAAAGTCCGATGTTTATGGATTTCCTCGTCAAAAATAATATTCTCTACTCTGCACCTCCTCAATACAATATAAAAAGCAGCTCTGACATCCCTTGCTCTACTTACAAATAAACAAATAAATAGAAAATAATGCCAAAGTTCCAGGATGGCTTGAACTTAAAAATAAATATATTAAATGCTAATATAAATCTGATTTATAATAATTGAATAATAAAATATCTTAGTCTTAAAACTATCTTTCGTAAAATAATCAGAATTGAAATCTAATGTTTTGAGATTTTCTTGTCGAAAATAAAAGTCACCCCACACCGCATGCTTCATCAAACCATAGTATTTCTCTCAATATGATGGCTATGAGGTATTCACAAAGCTTTTTGCATAGCAAGACCTTTCAACTTAGAGCCTTGCATGCTATAACAGTGCATTTATCGGACTAATGTAGCACATTGAGCAATTTGAATGGTTGAATTGATCCATAGATTAATACAAGTAAAACCCAAGTAAGAATCAGAACCAGTCAAGTATAAATATGATAGTGAATCTAACTCAACCTAGCACTATATTTTCCTGTCATATTCAAGGATTAGATTGACTGATCAAGCATGGCTAAAGCCAAAGAAACCTAACATGATTTTAAACTATATAAAAATAAAACATATAATATTTATTTAAAATTGCGGCATGCATTACCCTTTCAACAACAATGAGGGGTCCAATATCAAATATATATATATATATATTATTGTGATGCCACCTACCTTACAAATTAGTGGATATAGCCAATGTGTATAGGCTAAAATTGAGGTCATTAGTTCATTGTAGCAACCCAAGTTAAATTGTATGTTCAAATATTGAAATACTACTAATACCAGATCATGCTTCCTTGGATAATTCCTAATAATTACTTTGGCTGCAAAACATTTTGTTTGAAAGGTGTGCCTAGAAAATTTGACAGATCCAAGCTCCCCTGTACCATCTTGGAAACTTTCATTATCTCCAACATTTTTAACAAAAATAAAACAACTGCTTTTAAAAAAACCATTTCCTTTTTCAATAAATTGTATTCTATGATTCTCGGGAAAATTAACTTATTATACAAATAATGAGTGAGTTGTTTAGGATTTCTTCAGATTGAAATTTGGATAGATCTTGGATTAATCTATTAGCAAATAAGCTGAGCTAGAAAAAAAATTGGTTGTTCAAGCTCAACTCTATTAAACGTGAAATTTTCAATATGTAAAATAATCTATATGTTTCATACATTATATTAATTACTATTTTATATAAAAATTTGTTTGTTTATTTATTATAAGTTCTTAGAAAAACATCCTCGAACGGCTTGAATATGGCTTGAAATTAAATGAGCTAGATTACAAAATGTGCCAAACTTGAGTAAGAAGCTTGAGCTAGATTTAGTTTGCTCAAGCACGTCTTGTTTGCACTCCTATGTATAGTCATGAGTTAGGTATTGACATAAAGGATGGCAAAATGAAATCTGACCATCAATCCGATCCATCGTAAATAGACTTAAATTTAAGCTAAATAAATTTAGATCATCTATTTAAATTGTTTAATATTTAAATTATATTTAGATTTTAGATATTTAATTCATTTAATCCATTTAATATTCGAATTAATTTGAATCAGATGACATATTTAAAATCTGTTTAACATGTTTAAAACTTACTTAACCTATTTTTGATTTATTTAATCTGATCCGTTTAATCCATTATAAACTTATTTAACCTGTATAACCTACTTTGACCCATTTAATAAATGCTGGTTATGTAATAAATGGATCGGATTCATATCTAAATTTTTAACCTCTTTAATAAATGAATTGAATTTGGATTGATGATTTTTTTGATCCAACCTATATTGACTAGATCCATATCCGATCCGATCCAATTGTCACCCCTAACACCAACAAGATGAATATGTATGAATTTGATATCCAGTCAATCAACAGTTAGAACATGTGGTAACTTAGCTTTATGGATGATCCTATAAGCAATCCACAACCTTGTTCAAGTCCATCATAAAAGCTTCTTGAATCACGCAGGCAGTCATATCGCTACCATTTAAGTTACCAATAGCAAGTCATGCCATTCACATTCATATCTGAAACACAATTCTCAAACTCTCTCAGCTTCAAACAATGATGATATTTTAATTCAAACTACATCCTATGATTCATTAACATTGTGCAAATAATGGGTCTCGAAAAAGGTCAGTCTCTTAGTAAAAGTTCAGTCTCTTTGAACATCTCTTGCAATATCTTTAGGGTCTATTTAAAAATTAGAAAACCACTTGTAGATGAGGCATACATGATAAAGACACCAGATGATACAGAGATGGATATAGAATAGAAACTAGTATGGGAATCCACAGAGACTGGCATGATCTCACATTTCACAGAACCACCACTATAAATATTCTGAAGATACCGTGCACAATTTTACTCATTTCACGATGAATAATTTTTACAAATAACTTATTGATTTGATCCCAAACAAAATATTCATGGATTTCCAAATTGAAAGAACAAGGCTATTCTGCAACCAAGACACCCAAAGTGGAGACATCAACAGACTAATATAATGTCAAAAGATCATATGCTATTATATTTAATGCAAATGAAAACAACAAAGCTTTTTATGGCCTCAATGACCATATTATAGAAAATCCAAGCATCAGAAAGGAAGACATAAAGGATTACAGAAGTTGAAGCTGAGAAAAGAACAAAAGACAGAGTTCAAGGAAAAGCATTGGTAGACCGCTGATCCTCTGCAGGTCAATCAGGTAACCTTTCTGAGGAGCCTTGTAAAGCTGTTAAAAGTTAACGGAGAGAAAACAATAGGAAGTTGAGGTAGAATCAGTACGACAAATTTGAAATGCACCTAAAGAATGTTAACTCATAGTTCAATAATAAAGTATGATCGATAATAAAATTGATGTTGTAAAATAGATAGAGAGAATAAGAAATATTAAGAAAAAGGCTAGTTTTCTGTGCTTCGTAAGCAAAAGTGGAGCAAGCTTGCCATTATGATCTCTCGACACACTCCAGCTACATCATCCTGATCACCAAGAAGCTCACTTGGGAAACCAGTCACTAGTTCATTTGTACGAAAAGGACAAGTTATCTATATGTTAAGAAAAGTAGATTTTATGAGCTTGGAAATCCCTCTTCAAAATAGTGGAATACAAAGTTCACACTAGCCTAAGATCACACCAAAAATAGAAGAAGAACAATCGAAATTTGAGGCAAGAAAAAGACTTCTATTATATAAAAAGATTACAAGTGGAGCTCTCTACAATAACCCTCTCTGAGTACTCTATTTTGCATTGACCTCTAATCCCCATATTTATAATTACATAAGAGAATTTAAGAACCCAACCTTAATAAAAACAAAAGTGACTTTTAGAACTCCCAACTATTTAATGTAATTCTTGGAACACCAAAACATGACCCTTAGACTTTACAGGACTCTTACACTACTCATGACTCTTTGATTATATACCCAACTCTTTTGCTTCTATCTAAGTATTAAATAGCAAACAATATTTTTTCCAAACATGCACTTTAGAAATAAATTTAACAATATATATAAAAATATGCAAACTATAAAGTTAATGTGCAAAGATTTTACATAATGATTCTAAGAAATCCAATTTTCAAACAAAGTATTCTGAAAATTAGTCACTTAAATAAGTGGTTTCTTTGATCATTTTCCAAAGTAGGGAAGACATGAATATTAAAGAAACGACCATTGGTAACCAACTCAAACTTTCCATGTTTGCTATGTGGTTTATTATACATATATTTTTTATAATTTCATTAACTGATTGAAACAAGTATAACTTCATTCTTTTGTTTCTCAAATGGCATCCTTCACCTGATTCCTGTTCTAGATGCTAATACTAGAATTTCAAGTAATGCTTTGGAAACCAACTAATAAGAACACAACTGGAAACCAGATGGAAATAACACCAAAAGCACAAGCATCTTTGCACAAAGTGATGCCATATTAGTCAGACATGGGTTATAGATACCTTAGCCATTTAACTATATCCAATTTTTTACCATCCCCAAGTTCAATCAAGTGACCATAAATCGATCAAGATAACTTTCTGCAAGCTGAATCAACCAGACTACCCCAACATTAAATTGATTTTCTTTTTTTGAAAAAAAAGCTTGTAAAATCACATGTCTAGCAAGCCATTCTATGAAGTAGTTTATGTAAGTCACTACCGAACGAACTGAAGGGTCACCTTATCAATTGCAACATATTTAAATTCAAGAATATAGTTTACAGAAAGGTTGCAATTGTTTACCTGAATTTCAAATTTGATGGCATTTTGCATCCTTGGGTCAACTATGTCCACATCCCTACTAGCAGATGCTTCATTAGGATCATGTCTCAGATCCAGGGTTAACTTAGTTTGTAACCCGCTCCATAAGATGGGAGTCCACTTGCATCTTATACTGTAATTTCCTATTTCTTTCCAGCATATATTTAACCTCCGTAAGACTCCCAAAATCTCCACCATTATCTCTCGAGGATGGGCTGGTGACTATCAAGATCAAATCAAATTGTTTTTCTGACATTAGCATACATTCTTTAAAAAAAAAAAAAAAAGGAAAAGAAAAGGAGGAAGAAGATAAGAATATATAACGATAAAATCGAATGATTTCCTAGAAAGTAAAATATTAAAATTACCTGAGCTCCAAGTGTCCAATGCCTTCTAACAGGAAACTGTTGTTTTGGAGATGCTATCCTATTATCAATACAATGTTGCTGCTGCTTAAGACTGTTCCTGACAATTTTAGCTGCACCACCCAACTGATGCAAATAGGAGATGTCATGGTCCTTAAAGAAAAAAAATGAAGAATGGATGAGCCAAACCACAAGCCATGGTCAGACAGCTAAAAATCAGAGTAGTCTAAATCCTCAAATTGCATGCGGAGTTGTGAATATGGAAAAGAAAGACGGTACTGGTATTGCCATAAATAAAAGTCCCACATAAATTGTGAACTAACATGATAGTGGTGGCATAGCCAAGAGATTAAACCTCCTTTTGGTGTAAGATTAATAAATCAAATATTATTTATATGCTTTAAAATTTTGACTACTCAGAATGTGTGAAAAAATTATTGCTTTCTACAAGATGTAGCTCCTATAGATAACATATAATAGCATAAGACCTTATCCTAGCCATCAAATCCCCCTCCCAACTCTATAAGCTCCTTTCTCTTTTAAATTATCAACTAAGAGAAAAATAAGGAGAATCACTAGACTAAAGGTAGATTATACCATATTAGGGCCATTTGATGCAGGACTGTCGAGGTAAGGGCATCTAGATGGATTTAGGATGGGATTGAAATTTAAAAGGTGCTGGAATTTCAATTGCAAATGTGACGCTTAAATAAATCTGAACTATAAACTTGGAATTTAACATGAAACTGATTATGGAAATGGCAATGGCAACAAGCCTAGAGATAATGAAACTAGGGTTAAACTAGTGGGCAAAAATCTAAATTAGGAAACAAAAGGTTTTAAAGGATTATTGGAAGTATGATCTAAGAAGCAAGGTTTATGCTTGGACCATAGGACGTTTCAATATCAAATGAAACAACTTAGAATTAATACAAGGAAATATAAATACTAAAGAAATAAAGAAAAATACAGAAAAATATAGATTAGTACTAAAAAATCAACGAAATACAAAAGATAATACATAATTTGCTCCTAGACCTAGGAATCATACCTATGAGGATAAGGCAAGGAAAGGGATCAGAGAATTGGGTAAGGCTTAGGCTATTATCAGGAAAGGAGGCAATCCCTGGAACAACCCTGGACATGCTAGGCCCATACTTGCTACATCTAAGTACAAGGCATCACTGTGAATGTTTAGTTAATGGGTGTTCACAACCTATGCCTCCAGGTTTGGATCAAAACCTTGCTGATTTGAACCAGGTTATACCTAAAGGTTTAGGGTGGTTGGCTTTGAGCTTCTTGGATGTTAGTCCAAAGATGAAATCAAGAAGATTCTACCTAATATAAATTTAGATGGATTCAATAATATTCAAGGAAATTCAAGCAAAGGAAAGCAAAAGAAAAAAAAAAGAGAAACTAATCTAGTAAGTAAGAACTCATGCAATTTGGATAAAAATTTGTTTATTTGTAACAATTCAGGATCTCATCCAAATCCAAAAAACTAGCTGGAAGATATTACGTGGGTTCTTTTGGCCCTCCATAAGGTATGACATATTAGTCTTCAATATGCATCATCTATTAAAATACTGTTCAGCATATAAAGCATTGATAGAAGGGTTCATAGTTCACATTCCAATCACACATACACACAATTTTCTATGTGATAGGTTATCACAGTAAATAGTTGTCAAAACTCAATAACATGCAAACTGATAAACTATATACCGGTGGTACGTTGCTAAGATGATTTACCACAGATCACAACTTCTGTTAGCCACTTGCACATAATTGTAAATGAAAAACCAAAGCATAGAGTTTGTAAAGAAAGAATGTTAATAAATAAAAGAAAAGGATATAATTCCTGTAAAACACCAGCCAGTTCAATGCTTTTATCAACAGAGTGAGAATTATGTTGGATTCAAAATTAGGTAGAAAATCCATAGCTAGAATCAGATAAGCAAGAATAACCAACTGCTTTCAGCGGAATGGATTCCTGAAAAGGAAAACATCTCTTGATTTGTACTAACAACATCTGAGGAACAAACATTTCAACTTGATAATATAGGGAGGCAATTTCTAGCAGATTAAATTTTCCATACAAATAATTCAAATTTATTACATCTCAAAAACAGGTCATAAGAGTAGAGAACTGCAGACATGCCTTTTCTGTTCCTCTTGTTGCTTCTTCTGCAGGAAGAGCTAGACACCGTGGAAGATGATATTGAAACCACGGATGTTCACGAATTTGAGGAATGGTAAATCTCCTCAATGGATCAACAACAAGAATCTGAATGATTAAATCCTTTGCTAAAGGTGATAGATGAGTTGGAAGGGTGTAAAGTCCATGCTGTTAATATGTTGCATTTAGATCTTATGAACATAGCAAGAAGAAATCATGTAAAAATGAACTAAAGAATGAGGTCATGTCCTACACCTTTATCTGCTTGAACAAACTGGAAATATTGTCAGCATCAAAAGGAAGTCTTCCACACAGAAGAACATATAAAATGATACCACAACTCCAGATATCAACCTCAGGTCCAGCATACAATTTACCTGAGACTACCTAGAGAGGATTTTCCATGGAGTAAGACCCTGTGGCATGATATCATACACATGAAATTGCCATGTGAAATAGACTACGAATTAATGCAAGCTTAATTTACCTCAGGTGCTGCATAATTTGGGCTTCCACAGCTTGTCTTCAAAAAATGACCATCACGCATTACATTGCCGAGGCCAAAATCTGCAAGTTTAACATTGAGTTGCAAATCCAGAAGCAAATTCTCTGGCTTGAGGTCTCGGTGAACAACCATATTAAGGTGGCAAAATTCGAGACCGCATACAATCTGTTACGTAAGCAAAAATTTTGAAAAGTATAATTTAGGCCATAATGAAAGATTCCTGCTAGACTAACTATAACATAGTATAGATATGTGATTAGTTAGATTTTGTATGCAACTTGAAAATATACAAACTAAAACAAAATAGCAAGATTCAAACTTTAGACTCCAAGCTGCAAGTAGAGCCTATTGATATTGTGAGGCATCAATTCATCTCTTAAACAGGAATAAGCTGATAAGCAAATTGCTATACCATTTCATATATTAACTCACACAGGATAACATAAAGCATATGGTATGCTGATCATACCTGCCGAAATATATGGCGAGCCTCATCCTCCTTTAGTCGACCCCTTTCTATAACATAATCATATAGCTCCCCATGATTCATATACTCCATTACAACATAAATTTTGGATTTTATCTCTATAACCTCATATAGCCGTATGATATTAGGATGTGAAAGTCGTCCCATTATATTAATCTCACGTCTAACTGAAAATGAAAAGAAAATTGATTAAATTATAAGACCATTATTTTGGATAGCCAAAAGAAGTGAGAAAAAGATAAACCTTATAAAATACACAGCGTCCCAGTAGATAGTCCATCATCATACATATGTCTATGTATGTATGCACGTATTGAGATTCCTTAAGAAGATAAACGTGGATCCAAGAATATATTGCAATTAACAATGTGTTAATCTTAAAGTATGGTGCGTGTCTAAAATCATAATAATGGGTAAGGCCTTAAGAATAAAAAAGCAAAGATCACAAAATAGAAGACATGAAAGATCAGCACCAACACTCATACTACTAGATTAGGAAGACTCTAACCAGCAAGCATGTTTCAAATTTAAGCAGCCACTTGTCATTTACAACTTGAAACAAACGATGAAAACATGTCATATAAGGGCCAAGCCTTTGATTGAACATGTTCATTAGATATTAGCCAACTGATCAAGAGCACACTGACAAGTTTCCAGGATTCGCAACATGGAAGATGCAAAAAAATAATCAATTCAATATAACAAGCAAAATACCCAGCAATATGGACAAGATAAAAATAACAATATAAAATATTTACAAATAAAATATAGCAAATTCTATATAAAATCTAATATATTTTAACAGATATGTGATGTATAGAATAAGTTTGTATTTGTGAGGAAAAAATAACACTCCCAAAATCTCAGGGTGAAGCAATGACCTCAAGGACTGCATGCAATGTCTAGCATGTCAAGCCCTTCCATGCTGCTGGATGGGCCCGGTGTTGGTGATCTGTCGCTGAATGCTATGTGCCATCAAAAAGGAGCCAGAGTAGACCAGGTTCGGCCTCCACTGGCTCAGGAAAAGGCTATTTGTTTTGAAAAGGTCTGTTTTGACAAAGGAAAATAATTTTTAATAAGAAAATAATCTATTAAGAGTCTGGTTAGTTTAAATTCATAATGTGGCATGTTCAGTTTTTCTATGATTTTTTTTTTCTAGCAAGTATTTTAGAGTAATTCCTAATTCACTAAATCACAATCTAAATGATGCTAGATGAAGATCCACCATTGGATTGAACCGAGAATTGGATGCCATTAAGTCCCTTAAGCCTTCTTTCAAGATCTACAATTGTTCTCATGAAGACACTGCTACAACACCTGGAATTAACAGATCACTGCAAACAGATTTAAAATTCAGTTTCAATGCACCAAACTACAGAAACTATGACCGACAAGCAAACATGTTCCGCTTGTGATGGTGCAATATATCTTTATCAATGAAAATTAAATAGTTGCTGCTTTGCAATGAACTTAGACAAGCACAATGATGATGCTAGTGAAGAATCACCTTGATCGAGCCTGTCTTCAAAAATATCACAATTGGTAAGCATATCAAGCAGGTTGTACTCCATCTGTTACCAACAGATAGGGCGCTTGGAAATCTGATTGATAGAAGGATTTTTCCTCTCAAAATAACCCTAAAATTATGAGCACGCCAACTAACACCTAGTAAATTCGTAATTCCTAAAAAGAAAATATTTTTAATAGAAAAATAATAATATCTTAAGAATACCTTCCTAAAACTCCTATCCATTTAATAGGTGTGTGCATATGTATATAAGAGTTATACCAGATATTTGAACTGTTTAACCTTTAGTTAACCAGGAAATGTACATGGATAAAGATATTGTTCCATGCTGCTCCATGCCTATGCCTTTTATCACCCTAGCAAGATATAGGCATGATACAGGATATGTAGCTCTATATCCTGCATGCTAGTATGTATATGCCTGTGCTTGTCATTAGCTACCTGCATAGATTGATGCAGACTATTGTAGGCTGAATCTTACCATTATAAGCCTTGGCACATGGCCAGGCACATGAATGACACTACAGAACATGCTGCAGTATGGTGCGTTATTATCCCATCTCGTGATCAGCATAATTCACCCTGTAGTAGTCTAATCTTTGGCAGCAACATTCTAAAGATCCTTAAAGGAACTTATTAAAAGTTGATAAAATAGTTATTCAAATATATTTAAGAATGTCAAGAAAAGAGGACATAGACTTGAATTACAAGGGTAGAAGAGTATAAGGATTATAAAAGAAAAAGAACATAAGTCGATTGTCGTCTAGATAAGCGAAAGTTGCCCAATCAGAAGTGGGTACAGGAGTGGCTATGGATCACATACTTCATCATAAAGACAAACCATATTGCTGTAGCCAACATAACACCTACGCCTTGTGTCATTGCAGGGATACTGATCTCTCATACCTTAACATATTGGTATAGCATGTGAACTCAAATCCAATATAGTACACCCTCTATTGCCCTGTAGGGATCCATAGTTATAATATTGGCTATGAATATGGGTGCAGATAAGTGAATATCTAAAAAATATTTGAAATAATGAAGCTCTTAGGAAGAGGGTGTAGGCTTGAGTCTCCAACGAGTTTTCAAAGGGGGTATGCTACCCTAGGTAGGAATTTCTTGCTACTGAGAGCTAAACATTGTTGCTAAATCTTCTTTCAATTAGAAAAATCATGTGCATGATGGATAAGGTTCTTAAGATTCATAAAGGCTCAATATTTTAAAATCTAGATGATTAATATGGAACAAGAATTGCTGACTCGGAATCAGGCCTCATGCTGGCCAGTCGGTATGAGTCAGTATGTCCCCATATCAAACCGTACTGGATCCGAATCGACATCGAAAAAAGGGTTCGACTTGGGAGAAAAGAGAAAGAAAAAGAGCGGGGAGAGGGAGAGAAGAAAAGGCCGATAGAGAAGCCAACGGTGGCCATCAGAGCGCTGCGGAGGCCAGCAGGGGGCCATCGAGGCCTCCCGAGCTCTGTGGTCCTCCATGAGAAAAAATGATGAGAGAGAGAGAGGAGAAGGGGAGGGAAAGGAGGGAGGGAAGGCGGTGAGGAGGCCGCAAGGGTTTTTTGGGCGCAAACACAATGGCCTTCCTGTCGCCTTTACCTCCCTTCCCCTCTCTCTATCTATCTGTCTCTCTTCTCGCATCTCCCGAAGTACTGCAAAGATCTGGAGGCCTTGACGGGCCACCACTGGCCTCTCCCTTTCCTTTCCTCCCCTCCTCTCTCCCTCTCTTTCTCTCTCTTCCTCCCCTTCCTCTCTTGCTCTATCTTCACTTGTGTTTCAAATTGGATGACCAAACTGTACCGATTAGCCGCTAGTATGGTTTGGCATGCCCTGAACTATCCGGTTTGGGATGGTTTGGCGAACCATTATGAAACTTAAAACAACTAAAATACAATAGAAATATTCAGAGTTTCCTTACAAAAAGGAAGAGCTATATTTGAACATGGGATATCCATATTTGATCAATAATTAGTAATTATTTATTAGTTTATTGTCATGAATAGTTTGAGTGTGTACACAACTTAAAATTTTTTAGTAGCTGTAGTGCTTTTGTTTCTGACACACATTGTTACTTTATCCATTGGCTTTATCAGTTGCCACCTTTGCTGCATCAAGATCAAATAATCCCAATTATTTGGTAATTTTCATGGCATATTTTGAACTCAGTAGGGAAATCAATTTTTTTTGTGATTTTTTCACACAAGTTGCCAGCTCCCTCTTTCTTGAAGTTAACAAGACACAAACTAATTAATTATGTAATATACAAGCAGAAAAAAAGGTGATCCGACATATCTAAAATGAAAAATCAGCTTAGTAGTATCTCCATGTAGATGTTTGATAGGTGATAAATGTTTGACTCCTAAGAGTGATCACATTTTCCCTTTAATAATTAATTCTTATGAAAGTTACTATTATTAATCTAACTAATTGATAACTTTCTTTTGCCAATATGACCTACAATTATCAAAATAATAAGCTAAAAATTTATGAGCTTCCTTCTGAAGAGAAAAAAGGGATGGATCGACCATATGCTTTCCACCACTGACAGCATCTGCAATGAGAATTAATTTGAAGGAATGCAAAGAAGGATACTGTTTGTGACACTCAAAAGTTGTATGTTCTGTGTATGATCAGGGGTCAAAAGAACTTAAAGATAGACTGTATTTGACAGAAAAAATCAACATATTACTGCAGATAGAAAATCTTTACTTCACAAACTACTTTACAATTTCTAGCTGCCTTTCCTGTGAGGTAGTAATTCACTAGGATGACTGTAATTCACCCAAGCTACAAAATGTTTGTATGTTTATTTCAAAATTTAAAAGATCTAAAAACTGAAGCTAAGTCTAGTATATATTTACATTATCTAGTTGCATCAAAACTGGCACATGAAAATAGGAAAAAAAATTGGAAAAAAAATTCATTTTTCTCCTGTAATCTATTAACACTGAAGGTATAAGTTCATGTAAAATTGAACCTCCAGAACATATCGTTTACCTCTTTCTACTTCTGCATCCTTTAACTTTCGCAGATTCAGTATCTTAACAGCAACATCAAATCCGGTCAAAACATGCTGACCAAGTTTCACCTTACCAAAAGATCCTATTCCAAGTGTCTTCCCCAATAAATACTTGGGCAATAATACTTCAGACTTGTTGCTCTTTGTTCTATTTGGCTGAGTCATTTTAAGCTGTGAATTGACACAAGTGAGAAGTATTGTATATCTGCATGTAAAGCAGATAAATCACCTCATACATAAAACAGAAACTAGTCTTGCAAAGTAAATTATCTGGAGACTTGAACCAATATCAACTCGATATGTACTCACTACAAAAACTGAAGTAACTAATTTTGGCAAAACCATCTGTTTTCATAAGTGCAAGCAACTGTGTACTGAATCTCATGCTCCAAAAACAACTAAGGTGCAATTTTCAGCTAATTATACATCAGTACACCACTATACTTTATGTATATCTGACAGCTATTAGAAAAGAGAACAAAACTGATGAAGGCAGAATTACTCGGACTACAGATGGTGCATAAAATGCTTCTCATCATCCTAGAATTTTACATGGAATATAACTGAGGAAAGAACAGATGGAAATGTGAGCAAGGTCATACATAGTGAATTTTTAAATTGGAAATGTATTAAAAAGAAAAAAAATCTCCCTACATGACTTTTTTAGAAAATGCTTTAGGGTACCCATTAGTGCAAAGGGAAGATTACCTGGTGACCTGGTCCAATATGATGCAGGTTTGGCAGCTCAACAATTTTTTTTTGGATAGAGGCAACTCAAGATTCAAACACACACCTCCTTGTATTGCACCAATTCCCATGAGTTGCACTAATTCCAGGTGCCACATGCCAGGTTGAACTTTCCATATGTGTGTTACACTTTTAGATATAAACCCACACATACCCATATGCATATGCATAAACATATACACATACATATATGTATATATATTTGTACATACATATATGTGCATGCACATATTTATGTATAAATGTAGATGTGTGTGTGTGTGTACATGTGTGTGTATGTGTGTATACAATGCTAAATTTATTCCTTTTCTCAAAAATATTATAACATTGTATGCATTCTATGTTTTATCTCTATAGCATGTTACCTTGATTTATCATAACATACATGGATCTTACTACAGAAAAGTTTGCATTTTGACTTGATCTGGTAAAGTAATTAAATTTCTTCCATTTGATGCAATGAAAAAAAAAAAAATCGACAACAACTTTGTGCTTTATTTTTCAAAAGGTGCAGAACAGCTAGATGACAACTTTAAATACTAGTATCACCTATAAGCCATGGCAAGTGGTTGTAGTAGTTCTACGAAATCCAGCCAAATTCAATTAGGCTTTGTATTTCAACTATGACAAAGCAGAACCTTACACAGGATACTAATGTAGTTGTCGATGACATCTTGCAACTTACAAGTGGGTAATGTTTGTCTAACATTAATTCTAAAAGGTTAAAAGAAGAAAGATTGTTCCAAAAGAATCCATATAAAGAACACAATCATGCATGGGATGTTCTCTTTTCTACCATTCCTTACGGCATAAAGCCTGTAGAAGGGTAAAAGCAGGAAACTTTTCAGCTTTTTCTATATAAGAGAGCAAAAGAAACAGTTTATGTTGAAATTAGAAGTTGGATAAATATGTGAACCAGCATCTTAGAACTTCAAATTGACCATAAGTGAACTTATCAAAGTTTTAAACTGAAAGGTTTTTCGACAAAACAATGTAAAACTTCAGATGACAAATACAGTTGCTTTTGATCGACTACTTCAACTGACACATAATAGCATATTCATTTGAACATTTCCTAAACATTCTAGAACTTTAGCATAAGGATATTTGATATCTACAAGATTTGACTTGTGATAACTTTGACCATGATCATCTAAGAGTTCCGTTTACAGGAAAATTGAGTCATGTGGACTCTTACATTCTCATCATCTTCTTCACTCAAGAATTTTTTCCAGCAAATGTGGGTCGGATTAGAGCAAGATGTAATGCACAACTTAGAAGTTTAGAAGACTCCAAAATGATTGAGAAGAGTTTACAATCTTCTGCAAGTATAATTTCCAACCCTATCTAAATAGGTGCCAAATGCTTAACAAGGATAAATTTAGGCAAATAAAGGGATTTCCATGAAACCTATGCATGGTCAGTCGGTGAGGAGGGAGATTTACCTTATTGGATGCCATCTAAGCTCATGCAAGTGAGAAGAAATCCTCTAAATTCCCCTACTTTTTCAAAGAGTTTGGACAAAGGGGTAGGATGATAAATCATTCCCATATGTGTTCCAATAAAAGGTACAAAGAGTCAAATAAAAGGTAGCCCCTTATGGACCTTTACAAAGATGAAAAAGGTTGATTTAGATTGCACCTTCAAAAGAGTCAAAATTTGTTACTTTTCTACATACAAAATCAACAGATTACAATTTCAATGGGAGGAAAGCATTAAGATGATGAGCTAAAATACATACTTTCAGGGCATTTCAAGTGGTGATATTTAAAGATATGAAAGTTTCAATGATGAACCTTACACTGAAATGGTATAAAATAATTGATAACAATTGTTGCCAGCTATGCAACCCAAGAAGGGGGGGGGGTTGAATTGGGTTTTTAAAATTTTAAAACTAATTTAGAGTTATAAAGATTATGTGATGATATGCAAGTGATATGTGATAGGTGTTTTAAGTGAAGAGAAGAAGTGAATACCAAGAGAGTAAGTGTATAACAAAGTAAAGATAGAGAGAGGATAAGCACACCACAAATAAACAAGGTTTATAGTGGTTCGGTGCAACCTTGTACCTACATCCACTCCCCAAGCTCCTATTTGGGAATTTAAATCGACTAAATGTATTCAAACTAAATACAACGTTGGAAACTTCTAATCCTAGCTACTTTAAGCTAGAACGCTTATTTTTCGGATATAAGCCAATCCAATACAATCTAATTCAAGATTCGGATAAACCTTTCTAAGTTTTAGAACCCTCCCAAAACTTAAAAACAACTCAAAGAGCAGAGAATAAGAGTTAATGTCAATAAATACAACTCAAGTCCCTTAAGAGAGCAAATAAAAGCTTTATGACCACTTTGTACAACAAAGAGGTCTGATTTTCCTCAAGGTCATTGAAGACTTGAATGAACTTTTGAGGGATTGATGAGCTTGAAATGAAAGCTTCTTTGCTTGAAGAGGACTTTTTGTTTAAGGCTAAAATGAATGCTTGAATCTCTTCTTTTATTTTCTCTTTTTTGAGCCTTTATATCTTCAATAAGTGTTAGAGAAAAATCTGGACAGATTTAAAGCCGTTAGAGGACTTTAAATGTGCATTAAATGTGGCTAAAACAGATTGAAAAATAGCCATTGCGGAGTTTTTCCATCGCAGGGGTCGATAGAAAATCGAAAAACCCCACGTTCTGTATTTTTATCCTTTGGAACAATAGAGGTCAATCCTGGGGTCGACCCCTGGCACAAGGATCGACCTTAGAGTCGTCTCCTTTGGTGTTCCAACCAAAGAACAGCATGCCAATTAGCTTCTTTTGCCAGGAGTCGACCTAGAGGTCGACTTTTTTCTTTAAACTTGATTTCTCTCAATTTATACATCCAAAAAATGTGAAATTGATTCCAATAGATCACAAATCTTCTGTTCTTACTCTTGAGGCTTTCGAATCAGAACTTGATGAAATTATGATTTTGCTTCTGAAATACGATCAATCTTTTTCCAAGTCAAAATCATTAGTAATCCCCTCAAATGTTTTGTAATCATCAAAATCAATTCTTGGAGTAACGATCTTCCCCTTTCTGATGATGATAAAATACTTTAGCATAAGCAAAAATAAAACATGTAGAAGCATTGATTAAGAATTTCAAATATTTGAAGGAACATGATACATCACTTACTTGAATATTATATTCAATTATTTGAATAAAATGCATCATGAATAGTTTGATGATTACATATGATCAAGCATTTGAGTAATTTGCAAAAAGAGTAGTTTAAAAATTGTTTATAGAAATTTGAATTATCCATTTGAGTTACTTATTTCTTTTGTCAATTTTGCTTTTGTTTATTGCCCAATTTTATTTCTCTACTTCCCCTTTTTGACATCATCAATTAAGATCTTGAGGAATTTTTAAAGAAAAAGAAAAAAAAAAAGCCTCTCCCTTACATTATTCCATATGTTTTTCTATTAAAATAAGAGTTTATAAAAAAAAACAAGACATAGCAATATAGGGCAAGCAAGACGGTGTTTACAGCATGCTATAATAGGAATCTTAAACCATTTATAAGAGTTCCATCGTCCAAATGATATCATCATATATATAGACATTCCACGTATAACAAACTAGAAGACAGAGTCATCAAAACATATAAGTGTTAGAACATAAAGCTACATAAGTCATCAATACATATAGAAGTCATGGGTATTCAAAAAATACAACCATCCATGACTTAACCATCAACACATATAAACAACTAAAAGATACAAGACCATAAACTAACACAGATGACTATACTAGATCTAGTAGAGGTCATGGCTGGATGCGTCAGAATCAGATGAAGAGTCAGAAATGTGATGAGGAGTATCAGGATCAAAGCTAGGGGCACGTCCTCGACCACATCTGCCTCAGCCACGGATAGAGGTGTGGGCTCAAGCAGCTGGACGAGACGACCCGAGAGCCTGAGAAGAAATAGGCTAGGCAAGGAGGGCAATCCGAATGGTGTCCAAGTGTCCCAATGCTCTCGACATAGACTGCATGAGAGCACCAATCTGAGTAGATAAGGTATCATTGGAGTCTCTAAACTCTCTCCTCAGAAAATCAAAACCATCCTCCAGAACCCCACAAAGTCTGACTGCCTCTGCAAAAAGGTCTAATATCTCTATGATATCTCCTCGAGGCTGGGGACGGGCCAGAGCTAATACTTACCTCTGAAGATTCAAAATCCTACCAGTCAGCCTTAATATACATCCCTCGAGCTCCTCAAGCTGTGCTGACTGAGCTGAAAGCATCTAGAAAATACTAAAGACATGAGGGATCGTAATCTGATCAGAAGATGGGACGAAATAAGAACTCTCCCCCTGAGTAGAACTGGCCATCTGTCGAGATAAGAGATCTGCAATCTGCTGAGATAAAATATCGGCAATTGGTTGAGACAATAGGTCAGCAATCGTCCTAAGTTGGTCATCTGAAAATCTAGCAACTGTATCTCTGCTCCCCATCGGTGGTACAGGTGCATCCCTCCTTACCGACTCTGAGGGGCCAGCTTCATGATTAAACACGAACTGAATATGAAGAGATGCTCTATAATCACAAGGAGGTGAAGACGGTCCCTCCTCTGCTCTCTCCTCCTCAACACCATTCGACCAACCGCTATCAGTCTTTGAAAATCCCATGCGGTGCAGTGTGTGGCGGTTGATGGTATCAGTGTGTGATAATCTGGCGACTGCCTCCCCCTCAAAACTGACTCCAAATCTCCTAAAGACTAAGGTAAGGGCCATACCATAAGGCAAGTGATCCTTTGATCTGTTCAGTGTCTCCCTCATGGCTTCAATCATCAAAATAGGGAGGTTCAAGAGGGTCTCAATGATCATATGGTACATAATGCATATGTCCCTATCCGATAAGAAATCACGCCTACCACTCCTAGGGATAAGTAACTTGGTGACCATGTGATGCAAAAGTCTCATTTTTGCTGAAAGAATCTTTGCTTCTAACTTGTTTAAACTACCAGTAAATTCTCTTCCTAAAATAACTTTCACTCCCTCTTCTTTGTTTGTGAGCTCCATACCAGTATAACCCTCACATGGCAAGTGCAGGATTTCTTCCAAATGAAATGGATCAAGAACTATGTTAATACCTTTCACAGAAGACCTTACTATTCCAATAGAGTAACTTAAATTCAAATAAAATTCTCCGATCAGATCAACATATGTATTCTCCTTCAACAGACAGTAAAACTGCCATCCCTGATTTTTTATTTTTGACCCAATGGTGAACCCTTCATTTTCAAAAAACCTAAAATCTATGTTCTTCCTGGTTCTACTTTGCGATCAGAGAGGGGTACCTTGCTTGGACTGAGACGAAGCTCAAGCAGGACTGGGAACAGGGGTTGGAGCAGGAGAGGGCTCGGTTGCCATTCTTTTTCGGCGAACTTCCTCTAGGCAGCGAACAAACTTCCTCCTTTGCAGCAACTTTATCTTCGGAGCCATTGAGAGCAAAGGAACCTTGAATCCCACTTGAGTCTCAAGGAGAGTAGAATGGGAGAGATTTTGAGAGAGAGAGGAAAGACTTTAGGGAGATAGGCCATCGATTTGAAGAAGGGGCTTTGAAACTAAGGTAAGCTTGACGCCATGAATCCACCCAAAAGGAGAAGAGATAGAGAGGGAATTGGCTTCCTTAGAGGCAATTTAGGAAGGAGACCTAGGTGGGAAGGGTGATTTTGAGGGATTTTTATGATTGAAGGGATGGAGAGAAGGGCTGGTTTGTTCGGGTGAAGCGAGGAACAGGGAAAAACAATGGGTCGGCCTGTTCGGCCGAAATGAAATTCCAAGAAAAAGGATGGCTGAAAGGTTTTGCGCAAATTACGAGAATGCCCTAGGGTCGTCCCTTAGGTCGACCCATGGCACAAAAATTTCCATAAAATGATGAGAAAATTTCAAAAAAATTTGGAATTTTAAGGGCAAAATTTTATTCATGAAATTGACCATAGGAAGAGTAAATTTGAAGTTTTGAAGATTGATAAATGCGAAGAGAGTACAAGATTTGGTTCAAGAAAATTTTGGCACGAGTGAACTAGAAATCAAAAAGATATTTAAGCCGATGGATCAAGAATTCCTAATTCTCTTCTAATCTCACAAAATCTATCCTCACTTAAGGTCTTATTAAAGATGTCAGCCAATTATTTTTTAGTACATACATAATTAAGAATTATATCGTTGTTTTGGACATGTTCTCTTATGAAATGATGTCTAATTTTGATGTATTTTAGCCTAGAGTGTTGAATTAGATTTTTAGTTTGATTAATAGCACTAGTGTTATCACATCTTATGGGAGTTTTGTCAAGTTTGATACCAAAGTCCTCAAGTTGTTGCTTAATCCACAAGATTTGTGCACAACAACTTCCAACTGCAATGTATTTGGCCTCAGCCGTAGACAATGCTACCGAATTTTGCTTCTTGCTAAATCAAGAGATTAAGTTAACTCCTAAAAATTGGCAAGTCCCACTAGTACTTTTTCTATCTAATCTACATCCAACAAAATTTACATCTGAATATTCTATTAAGTCAATTGAAGAGTCCTTAGAATACCATAATCCTAGAGTTTGTGTATCTTTTAAATATTTAAGAATTCTTTTAACAATATTTAAATGTAATTCTATTGGATTTGATTGAAAGTGAGTACATAGATAAACACTAAACATGATATCTGATCTACTAGCGGTTAAATACAATAAAGAATCAATCATGCCTCTATAAAGTTTTAGATCAACACTTTTACCCCCTTCATCCTTGTCAAGTTTACATGATGGGCTCATAGGGATGCTAATGGCTTTGAGCTCTCCATCCCAAATTTTTTGAGTAGCTCTCTTGTGTACTTGCTTTAGATGATGAAGATTCCTTTCCTTGTTTATTTGTTTTGAAGTCTAAAGAAGAACATTAGTTCACCCATCATGCTCATCTCGAACTTTCCCTGCATGAGCTTAGCAAAATCTTGACAAAGAGTTTCATTAGTAGATCCAAATATAATGTCATCAACATATATTTGTATAACTAAGATATCATCATGATCTTTTCTAATAAAAATGGTTGTATCTACATTTCCTCTTGAAAAACCATTATTAAGCAAGAATTTACTTAACCTTTCATACCAAGCCTTAGGTGCTTGTTTTAAACCATATAATACTTTGTTTAATTTGAAAATATGATTAGGAAAAGCATGATTTTCAAAATCGAAGGATTGTTCTACATATACTTCTTCAGTAATATAACTTTTGACATCCATTTGAAATAACTTAAAATTCATAAAACATGCATATGCAAGTTGTTGGTGCAGAATCTGGTTATCGCCGGATCCAGCTGGAGTGCAGGAGGACGAGGTCGCCACCGGTGACCTGCAAAATAAAGTTCCGTCCGGAGCCGATGGGGGTGGCTCCGACAGGACCCTCCGATAATCAAGTCAGCTCTTCTGGCCAACAGAAATGGAGTGCTCTGGAATGAGTTCGGCAAAGTTTAGAGGAGAGGAAAGCTTAGAACCTAGAGTAAGCGTATCTGGGGGGTCCCTTTTTATAGGCGGAGCTTAGAGCGGGTTGATGGTGATGGCCATACCGTCCGATCGTGGGCCGCTCAGGACCGCATGGAGTTCGATACGGAGAGGAAGGCATCGTTAGACGGATAGTGACAGCCATACTGACGGATCGTGGGCCGCATGGGGCTGGTTATGAAGAGAGTGGTGTCGCTAGTAGTGGTGGCCATGTCGTCCGATCGCGTCGCTTGTGGCATACTGATGGCGACAGTTCGTCCAGATTTAATAGCCGTGGCTCTGAGAAAGCAGGCATTGATTGGTGGACTTCGGCATGTATCAATTCCAGAAGAGTTCAGACTCCTAAAGGAGTTCGACCGAGGGGAAGCTCGGAAGGAGTTCGGCCAGAGGAGTGCGAAGGAAGTTTGAAAGGAGCTCGACCGCTGAGGAGTCCGGCCGGTTGGAGTTCGATTGAGACTCGGCCGCTGGGAAGTTCGGCAAGAGCTTGGCCGCTGAGGAGCTCGGCAGGTTGAAGGAGTTCGGCTAAGGCCGGGGAGTTCGGAAAAAGCTCGACCGCTGAGGAGCTCGGCAAGCTGAAGGAGTTCGGTTAAGGCCCGACCGCTGCAAAGTTCGGAAGGAGCTCGACCACTGGAGAGTTCGGAAGGAGCTCGAGGAGTTCGAAAGGAGCTCGACCGCTGAGGAGTTTGGTTGGTTGAAGAAGTTCGGCTAAGACTTGGGCGCTAAAGCTCTTCCGCGGCTACCGGTTGCATTAAGCTGAGCGTCGGACTGGACTTTGGCAGGAGCGGGGTTTATCCCCAACAATAGTCCCCCCCACTTTCGAGTTTGAAACTCGAAGGAAGGGAGTGCAGAAAAGGCGACTGCTAAAATCTTCTTCTGGGCTCTATGCTGGTTCAGGTTGAAGCTTGGGGGAGATCTCATCTTCAGACAAAGTTGAAGTTGAAGCTCAGGGGTCGCTTGGGAGAGATCTCATTTCCAGCCGAGGTTGGCTCGGAAGAGATCTTATCTCTAGCCGAGGTCGTCACGGTCGCTCAGGAGAGATCTTATCTCTAGTCAAGGTTGACTTGGTCACGGTCGCTCGGAAGAGATCTTATCTCTAGCTAAGATTGACGTGGTCACTCGGAAGAGATCTTATCTCTAGCCGAGGTTGACTCGAGCGCTCGAAAGAGATCTTAACTCTAGCCGAGGTTGACGCGGTCGCTCGAGAGAGATCTTATCTCTAGCCAAGGTTGACTTGGATGCTCGGAAGAGATCTTAACTCTAACTGAGGTTGACGTGGTCGCTCGGAGAGATCATATCTTTGATCGAGATTGTCACAGACGCTTGGAAGAGATCTTATCTCTAGTCGAGGTTGACTCGGAAGCTCGAAAGAGATCCTATCTTTGGCCGAGGTTGTCACGGATGCTCGAGAGAGATCTTATCTCTAACCGAGGTTGACTCGGACCTCAGAGAGATTTATCTCTAGCCAAGGTTGACGCGGTCGCTCGGAGAGATCTTATCTCTGACCGAGGTTGTCACGGTCGATTGGGAAAGATTTTATCTCTAGCCAAGGTTGACACGATCACTCGGAGGAGATCTTATCTCCTACGGTTGAGGTTGGCCCGAACCCTCGAAAGAAATCTTATCTCCTACGGCTGAGGTTGTTGCGGGCGCTCGGGGAAGATCTTATCTCCTGCGGCCAAGGTTGGCCCGAACCCTCGAGGGAGATCTTATCTCCTACGGCCGAGGTTGTTGCGGACGCTCGGAGGAGATCTCATCTCCTGCGGCCGAGGTTGAAGGACTTGGACCGGCTCATGTTATGACGAGGTTCTCCTCCTGATCCTAACACGGCAACTATTGACTGCTTCTTCCCTGTCATCATGTAGTTTTTGTATCAAGAAACAATATTATTGAAATGGAAGAATTTTATTAAAAAAAATTTACTGGCGGCGCATCCCCAGATCATGGGAGCATTGTTCCTCCGAGTTCCTTCAGGCGATAGATTTTGGAATCTGACGACTTTCTCTATTTTGTGCTAGCCTCCTCAATTTGGAGTAAGCTTGACGTGGCATCAATGGTGCGGGAGGCGACCGACCTTTTCATTGTTCCTAGCTACGGCAATGCCCTTGGCCGATCTTCTCTTACTTCAGGCCGACGTCTGAGGAATCGACCCAGCTGGCCTCTCCTGATGAGTTCTTCGATTTCATCTCGGAGCTGAACGCATTCTTCAGTGTCGTGGCCGTGGTCACGATGATAGAGGCAGAACTTGTTGGGATTGCGCTTGCTGGGATGGGAACGCATCCTCTCCGATCTCGAAAGTCGTTTCCTAATTTTCATCAGCACTTGGGCTTTCAGAGCATTAAGGAGGGCGTAATTATGAAATCTTCGTTGTGAAGAACCTCGGAGCTGGGGAGCACCTCGACGCGCCCTTCCGTCGGGGCTTCCCCGCCCCCAGATCCGAGGGAAAGTTCGGATGGCCTCTAGATGATCAACTGGATCAGAAGTTCCATCGTGGCTTTCGAATTGAGAGAGCTCGAAGTTCGACGGGATGGACTCTTGCATAATTTGGAAGGAGAAAGGAGGATCGGTGCAAACGTCGTCAAGATGAGCCCGGGCGACGTGGCCGAGCTCCTCAATCCGCCGGTCCATCTCCCGCAGTCTGTGATCGAGGGCATCATCTTGGTTGCAGATCTTGGGGGGCTTCTCGCTACAAATAAGGTCTCCTCCAAAGGAGAACTATAATCCGAACACGGATCCTCTGCTCTCCATTTTTCCTTTCCAGGGGCGACAGGTGCACGGGCCCGAGTACTCTTCCTTGGGGCCAATTTCCGACATCCTGATGATGGATTTCTTGATGGAGTCACCGTCGGGGGCTGCCGAATGGCCTGCACTGCCTCCATGAGGCCACGAACCTATTGAACAAGCAGGTTGAACTGCTCCGTATCTATCACGGGCACAGGTGGAACCCGAGTTGCTGGGGCTGAAGCGAGAGCAGATGGACCTGGCGCGAAGGCCGTCGATCGCCGAGTCGAAGCTTTCCTGGAAGGCATTCTTTCTCAAAAAAGAACTCTGGAGAGGAAGAAGAAAGATCTCCGGAGAGGAAAGAGAGAAATCGTCGCTGAGCACTCCTTTAAGAATAAGAAAACCTTAGAGGCAAAGGGCCCTTCCTCTAGCGCCAATTCTGTTGGTGCAGAATCTGATTGACGTCGGATCGAGCTGGAGTGGAGGAGAATGAGGTCGCCGTCGGTGACTTACAAAACAAAGTCCTGTCTGGAGCCGATGGGGGTGGCTCCGACAGGACCCTCCACCGATCAAGTCAACTCTTCTGACTAACAGAAATGGAGTGCCCTAGAATGAGTTCGGCAGAATTTAGAGAAGGAGAGGAGAGCTTAGAGCCTAAAGTAAGCATATCTGGGGGGTCCCTTTTTATAGGCGGAGCTTAGAGCGGGTTGATGATGATGGTCATACCATCCGATCGCGGGCCGCTCGGGGCCGCGTGGAGTTCGGTACGGAGAGGAAGGCATCGTCAGACGGATAGTGATAGCCATACTGACGGATCGTGGGCCGCATGGGGCTGATTATGGAGAGTGGTGTCGCCAATAGTTGTGGCCATATTGTCCGATCGCATCGTCTGTGGCAAACTGATGGCGATAGTTCGTCCAGATTTAATAGCCGTGGCTCTGAAAAAGCAGGCATTGATTGGTGGACTTCGGCATGTATCAATTCCAGAGTTCGAACTCCTAAAGGAGTTCAATTGAGGGGAAGCTCGGAAGAAGTTCGGTCAGAGGAGTGCGGAGGGAGTTCGGAAGGAGCTCGGCCGCTGAGTCCAGCTGGCTGAAGGAGTTCGACTGAGACTCGGCTGCTGGGGAGTTCGATAGAAGCTCGGCTGTTGAAGAGCTCGGCAGGTTGAAGGAGTTTGGCTAAGGCCGGAGAGTTCGAAAAAAGCTCGACCGCTGAGAAGCTCGGTAGGTTGAAGGAGTTCGATTAAGGCCCGACCGCTGGGGAGTTCGGAAGGAGCTCGACCGTTGGAAGGTTCGGAAGGAGCTCGACCGTTGGGAGTTTGGCTAAGACTCGGGCGCTAAAGCTCTTCCGCGGCTACCGATTGCATTAAGCTGAGCGTTAGACTGGACTTTGGCAGGTGTAGAGTTTATCCCCAACATAAGTAAAAGTCTAATTGCTTCTAATCTAGCAACAGGTGCGAAGGTTTCATCAAAATCAATTTTCTCTTCTTGATTATAATCCTTTACAACCAATCTTGCTTTATTCCTAACTACATTTCCATTTTCATCCAACTTATTTCTATATACCCATTTTGTGCCAATTATTGGATGATTTTTAGGTCTTGATACTAATGTCCATACATTATGTCTTTCGAATTGATTAAGTTCTTCTTGCATTGCATTTATCCAATTATAATCTTTTTCGGCTTCATCTATGGTTTTAGGTTCAAAATGAGAAACAAATGTAAAATGATTGTATACATCTCTAAATGAAGAACGAGTTCTTATCCCATGTGTAGGATTACCAATAATTAATTCTTTGAGGTGATTGTGGTCATACCTTCATTCTCTTGATAGATCATTTATACCTTGAGGTTGTTCTTATTGTTCTTCACTTTCATCCTCTTGTTTGTTTTCATATTCTTCTTTATTTTAAATTGTTGAGTCCTTTAGAATGAGCTCATTTATCCCATTTATAATAGGACCTGCATCATCAATATCTTCACTCTTTCTTGATGGAAGCTCATTAATTTCATCAAAAATAATATGTATTGACTCTTCTACTATTAAAGTTCTTTTGTTAAAGACTCTAAATGCTTTACTAGATAAGGAGTAACCAAGAAAAATAGCTTCATCAGATTTTGCATTGAATTTACCTAATTTTTCTTTATCATTGTTCAAAACAAAATATCTGCAACCAAAAACATGAAAATATGCAATGTTTGGTTTTCTTTCTTTCCAAAGCTCATTGGGTGTTTTCTTCAAAATTGGTCTAATTAAAGCATAGTTTAAGATGTAACATGTCATGTTAATTGCTTCTGTCCAAAAGTATCTTGGGACGTTGCTTTCACATAGCATGGTACGGGCCATTTCTTTTAATGTTCTATTATTTCTTTCTACCACCCCATTTTGTTGAGGTGCCCTAGGTGCTGAAAAGTTATGGTCTATATCTTTTTCATCACAAAATTTTTCAAATTCTTAGTTTTTAAATTCGATTCCATGATCACTTCGAATGCTTTGAATTGAAAGTCCTTTTTCATTTATAGCTTTTCGGTAAAACTTTAAGAAAACTTAAAAGGTTTCATCTTTATGTGCTAAAAAAAACCCATGTAAAACGTGAAAAGTCAGCGATAATAACAAAACCATAATGCTTTCCACCTAAGCTTGTAGTTTTTGTAGGACTGAGCAAACCCATGTACAATAATTCCAATGGCCTAGAAGTTGAAATAACATTCTTGGATTTGAATGAAACTCTAGTTTATTTACCTAGTTGGCATGCATCACAAATCTTACCTTTTTCAAAATTTAATTTTGGTAAACCGATAACTAATTCCTTTTTAATGAGCTTTGAAAATGAATGCATGTTAATATGTGCAAGCCTATGGTGCCAAAGCCAACTAGTCTCATTAATTTTGGCATTCATAGCTACTAGACATTGCATGTTTATCATGAAAAGATCATTCAAATCTATCATATAAACATTACCATGCCAATGCCCAACAAATTTAATGTCATCATCATTGGAACTAGTTACAATGGACAATGAATATTCAAAAATAACTTTATACCCTTTGTCACAAAATTAACTAATACTTAAGAAATTATGTTTTAGACCATCTACTAATAATATATTTTCAATATATTTGAAGGGAGTGATACCAATGTTATCTATGCCGACGATCTTTCTTTTGCTATTATCTCCAAAGGTAACCATCCCTCCATTTTTAGCATCAAATGTGATGAATTGGAACTCATCACCGGTCATGTGTCTTGAGCACCCGCTATTAAGATACCATTTTTGATTTGCTTCTTTGGATGCAAGACACACCTATATATAAAAATCAAATTTTAATTTTAGGTACCCAAGTTTTCTTGGGTCCTTTATGGTTAGTCACAATGATTCCTTTTGGAACCCATATTTTCTTTATATTTGAATTGTTAGAAAAATATGTATAGGATTTATGTCCTAGTTTACTATATTTAAAGCATGTAATATTTGAAAATTTATTGCTTTATGAATTTACAAAAATATTTTCAAAAATTTTTATTTTCTTAGGGGGTTATAGCCTAGGCCGGCTTTATCATAAACGGCCTTTTGATTTTCAAGAATCATTTGAAGTTTGTTTAAACTTAAAGTGAATTTTTCTACTTTTAACTTGTCAATTTTATTTTTCAAATTTAGATTCTCTTGAGTTAAAGCTAGTTTTTCACTTAAGATACTTTCATTTTCTTTTAGCAAGGATTGATTCTTTAACTTGGGTTCTTTGTTTTTAGCTCATAAAAGTCATCTACTAAATCATAAAAGGCTTTTTGAAGTTCTTCAAAAATAAATTCATTTGAGATTTCAGTATTTATCTCATTTTTATGTGCCATAATCATGTGCCATAAGGCACAAGTTAGCTTGTTCATGAACCTCTTCTTCTTCGGAGCTTGAATTATTACTATCACTCCATATAGCTACCACAGTCTTTTTCTTGTACTTCTTGAAGCCCTTTTTGAGTTGTGGATATTCGGACCTAAAATGCCCTGACTTTTTACATTCATAACAAATAAGAGGTTGCTCTTTATCCTTTTCTTTACTATACTCCTCTTTTGTAGGTGGCCTCTTCCTCGTCCCTTGTTTTCTCTTCTTCAAGAATCTTTTGAACTTTCTAGTGATGAGGGCTAATTCTTCATCTTGTTCTTCATTTTCCGTTTCATCAGTTTTTTCATCTAGTTGAGTGGTAGATTTAAGGGCAATTATCTTCTTCTTCTTGACATCTTCTTCTTGATGTTGTTTTATGTTTAGCTAGTGTGTCATTAGTGATCCTAGAAACTCCTCCAAGGGTAAAACATTCAGATCTTTGACTTTCTAAATTGCGGTCACTTTGGCCTCCCTAGTTCTTGGTAAAAATCTAAGAATCTTTCTCACAAGATCGCTGTTAGAATAAGACTTACCAAGACTTTTTAGATCATTAATAATATACGTAAAATAAGTAAACATTTCAGTTATTGATTCATCATGCTCCATTTTAAAGAGTTCATACCTATGCACAAGCATGTTAATTTTTGACTCCTTAACTTGATTAGTGCCTTCATGTGTTATTTCTAATCTATCTCATATTTTCTTAGCCGACATGCATGTTGAAATGCGATTAAATTCATTAACATTTAAAGTACAATATAAAATATTCATGGCTTTAGCATTGAGTTGAGCCATTTTCTTATCAACCTCATCCCATTTTCTTTTGGATTTGGTTTATTCTATACCATCAATTATCTTAATGGGTGTGAGTGGTTCATTAACTATGATACTCGACATATCATAGTCAAGTGCTTAGATAAAAATTTTCATCTGAGCTTTCCAATAGGTGTAGTTTGACCCATTGAAAAGTAAAAGTCGGTTTATGGACTATCCCTCGGCCAGTGAAGCACCAACTTGAGTTGCTATAAATTTTTAGCTCTTTGATGGTTAAATCAAAGTAAGACTAGAGCACCGAGCTCTGATACCACTTGTTGCCCAGCTATGCAACCCAAGAGGGAAGGATGAATTACGTTTTTAAAATTTTAAACTAATTTAGAGTTATAAAGATTATGTGATGATATGCAAGTGATATGTGATAGGTGTTTTAAGTGAAGAGAAGAAGTGAATACTAAGAGAGTAAATGTATAACAAAGTAAAAATAGAGAGAGGATAAGCACACCATAAATAAACAAGGTTTATAGTGGTTCGGTGCAAATCTTGCACCTACATTCACTTCCCAAGCTCCTACTTGGGAATTTAAATCCACTAAATGTATTCAAACTGAATACAACATTGGAAACTTCCAATCCTAGCTATTCCAAGCTAGAATACTTATTTTTTGGGTACAAGCCAATTCAATATAATCTGATTCAAGGTTCAAATAAACCTTCCCAAGTTTTGGAATCCTTCCAAAACTTAAAAATAACTTAAAGAGCAGAGAATAAGAGTTAATGTCAATAAATACAACTCAAATCCTTTAAGAGAGCAAATAAAAGCTTTATGACCACTTTACACAATAAAGAGGAAGTTTTTCTGATTTTTCTCAAGGTTGTTGAAAACTTGAATAAGCTTTTGAGGGGTTGGTGAGCTTGAAATGAAACCTTCTTTGCTTGAGAGCTTTTTGCTTAAGATTGAAATGAATGTTTGAATATCTTCTTTTCTTTCCTCCTTTTTGAGCCTTTATATCTTCAATAAGTGTTAGAGAGAAATCTGGGTAGGTTTAGAACCATTGAAAGGCTTTAAATATGCATTAAATGCAGCCAAAATGGACTGAAAAATAGCCGTTGTGGAGTTTTTCCGTCGCAGGGATCGATCCCTAGGTTGTCCCCTACACAGGGGTCGACCTCTGTGATAGAAAACCGAAAAACCCCACATTCTATATTTTTGTCCTTTGGAACAGTTGGGGAGGGGTCGACCTCTGTGATAGAACCGAAAAACCCCATATTCTGTATTTTTGTCCTTTGGAGCAGTAGGGGTTGGCCCTAGGGTCGTCCCCTTTAATGTGCCAGCCAAAGAACAGCATGCCAATTAGTCCCTTTTGACAGAAGGACGATTTAGGGGTCGACCCTCTTCTTTAAACTTGATTTTCACTAAATTTATATATCAAAAAAATATGAAATTGCCTCCAATATATTACAAATCTTCTGTTCTTGCTCTTGAGGCTTTCAAATCAGAACTTGATGAAATTACGATTTTGTCTATGAAATACAATAAATCTTTTTTCAAGCCAAAATCATTAGTAATTTTCTCAAATATTTTGTAATCATTAAAATTAATTTTTGGAGTAACAACAGTCATGAATGTTAAACATAGTAAAAAGAAAAAAAATTGCTTCTCTTTATTTAGTACAAGGCATGAACCATTTTTAAAGAGATCGCGTCATGAAAGCAAATGCATTAGATGATATGGTCAGGCCTAGACATGCCGGAAGCATGGAATTGTTCCAAATATGGTACCAAACTTCAAAACTGAATAATGGTGGGATATGAACATGATAAACGCATGATAAATATTGTTGTGGTTGTAAGATCAAAGATGAATACTTTGGGGAGCCAGGATTCAACAATTGGAAAGCCTAACTAGACATGCAACAAGAACTTCCATAATGATATGGGAAATAATAAAACTCCTCAAAACACTAATGGTATCATGATTGCGAAGACCTTCGACAGTGTCCAAAGACTGTACATACTTGCTGTGGATGCAGAATCTGGTCGTCGTTGGAGTCCGCTGGAGTGGAGGCCGATGATGTCGCCGCCGGGGACCTGCAAAACAAAGTCCCATCCGAAGCTGGTGGGGGGTGGCTCCGGCAGGACCCTCCAACGATTAAGTCAGCTCTGGCCAACAGGAATGAAGTGCTTGGGAATGAGTTCCGGAGCTTGGAGAAGAAGAGGAGAGCTTAGAGATCAAAGATATTCGAGTTAGCGTATCTGGAGGGTCCTTTTTATAGCGGAGCTTGATGGTGACAGCTGTAGCCGCGTGCTGGCGGGCCGCTCGAGGTTCGGCGGAATCAGTCTCACGGGAAGGTGTCGTCTGCGAGGGTGACAGCCATCGCCGCCTGAGAGCGGGTTGCTGTCGCTTGCGGCAGACTGATGGTGATGGCTGCAGCTGTCTTGATGTTGAGCCGCTCGAGGCCGAATGAAGGGTTGGAGGGCTTCGACGTGTGCCCATTTCGGAAGAGTTCAGACTCCTGAAGAGGAAGCTCGAAAGGAGTTCGGCTCCCGCAGGCGTCTGGCTGGAGGAGTGCGGCTAAGGTTCGGCTGCTGGAAGTTCGGAAGGAGTTCGATCGCTAGAAGTTCGGCCGAGGGATGACCGCTGAGGAGTTCGGCCGTTGAGAAGTCCGAAGGAGCTCGGCTGGCTAAGCAATTCGCCCGGCTGTAAGGGTTTGGCTAAGATCCGTCCGCTGAAGCTCTTCTATAGCTACTGGTTGCATTAGGCTGAGCATCGAAGTAGACTTCGGTGGGAGCGGGGTTTATCCCCAACACTAGCCCCCCCACTCTCGAGTTCGAAACTCGAAGGGAGTGCAGGAAAGGCGACTGCCGAAGTCTTCTTCTGAGCTCCGTGCTGGTCCAGATCGAAGCTCGGGGGAGATCTCATCTCCAGCTAAAGTTGATATTGAACTTGAAGCCCGGGGGAGATCCCATCTCCAACCGAGGTTGAGGGAGGCTTCGTCCGCTGCGATCGAAGTCGGAGGTTGAGCTCCTCAGGAGCGATATTGTCTCCTACAGCCGAGGTTGATACGGACGCTCGGAAGAGATCTGATCTCAGGACGAGATTGTCTCCGATCTTATCTCTGGCCGAGGTTGTCTCGACCACTCAGAAGAGATCTTCTCTGGCCGAGGTTGAAGTTAAAGCTCTCCAACCGAGGTTGACACGGTCGCTCGGGAGATATCCTATCTCTAGCTGAGGTCATAGTTGAAGCTCTCCAGCCGAGGTTGGCCCGGTCGCTTGGGGGAGATCTTATCTGACCGAGGTTGAAGTTGAAGCTCTCCAGCCGAGGTTAACACGATCGCTCGGGGGAGATCTTATCTCCTTTGGCCAAGGTTGATGCGGAGGCTCGCGTTAGAACGAGGTTCTCCTCCTGTTCCTAACTTCGACTTTGCTCGCGTTAGGACGAGGTTCTCCTCCTATTTCTAACGGGCTGTGGGGGCACATTCGGACCGTCGTCCGTCTTCCCCCATCTCATCCAAGGTGAACGAGGCCTTCGACTTTGCTCGCGTTAGGACGAGGTCCTCCTCCTATTCCTAACGAGCTGTGGGGGCACATACGGACCGTCGTCCGCACCTCTCCCCCTGTCTTGTCCTTTGTGAATGAGGCCTTCGATTTTGCTCGCGTTAGGACGAGATCCTCCTATTCCTAACGGACTGTGGGGGCACATTCGGACCGTCGTCCATCTCCCTCTGTCTCGTCCTTTGTGAACGAGGCCTTCGACTTTGCTCGCGTTAGGACGAGGTCCTCCTCCTGTTCCTAATGGGCTGTGGGGGCACATACGGACCGTCGTCCGTGCCTCCCCCCATCTCGTCCTTTGTGAACGAGGCCTTCGACGTTGGGAGGGTCTTATTTTCCGCGGTCGAAGTTGACCCGAGGGAGATCTTGTCTCCCGCAGCCAAGCTTGCCTCGGAGAAGATCCTATCTCCTGCAGCCGAGCTTTCCTCGGGGGAGATCTTATCTTCTGCGGTCAAGGTTGAACCAGGCACTCGGGGGAGATCTTATCTCCTGCGGCCGAGCTTTCCTGGGGAGATCTTATCTCCTGCAGCCGAGGTTGCCTCGGGGGAGATCTTATCTCCTGTAGTCGAGCTTTCCTCGGGGGAGATCTTATCTCCTGCGGCCGAGGTTTCCTCGGGGAGATCTTATTCCTGCGGTCGATTTCCTTAGGGGAGATCTTATCTCCTTCGGCTGAGGTTGAAGTGGACGCTCGGGAGGAATCCTATCTCTTACAGCCGAGCTTTCCTCGGGGGAGATCTTATCTCCTGCAGCCGAGGTTGAAAACGGCGCTCGGGGAGAATCCTATCTCTTGCAGCCGAGCTTTCCTCGGGGGAGATCTTATCTCCTGCAGCCGAGGTTTCCTCAGGGGAGATCTTATCTCCTGCGACCGAGGTTTAAATCGGACACTCGGGGAGATCTTATCTCCTGCAGCCGAAGTTGTTGCGGGCGCTCGGGGAGATCCTATCTCCTGCAGTCGAGCTTTTCTCGGGGGAGATCCTATCTCCTGCAATCGAGCTTTCCTCGGGGGAGATCTTATCTCCTACGGCCGAGGTTGAATCGGGCGCTCGAGGGAGATCTTATCTCCTGCAGCCGAACTTTCCTCGGGGGAGATCTTTATCTCCTACGGCCGAGGTTTCCTCGGGGGAGATCCTATCTCCTGCAGCCGAGGTTTCCTCGGGGAGATCCTATCTCCTGCAGCCGAGCTTTCCTCGGGGGAATCTTATCTCCTGCGGCCGAGGTTGAATCGGGCACTCGTTGCAGCCGAGCTTTCCTCGGGGGAGATCTTATCTCCTGCAACCGAGGTTGCCCTCGGGAGAGATCTTATCTCCTGTGGCCGAGGTTGTTGCGGGCGCTCGGGGAGATCCTATCTCCTACAGCCGAGCTTTCCTCGAGGGAGATCTTATCTCCTGCGGTCGAGGTTGAATCGGGCACTCGGGAGAGATCTTATCTCCTGCAGCCGAGCTTTCCTCGGGGGAGATCTTATCTCCTACGACCGAGATTGAATCGGACACTCGGGGGAGATCTTATCTCTTGCAATCGAGCTTTCCTCGAGGAAGATCTTATCCTGCAGTCGAGGTTGAATCGGGCACTCAAGGGAGATCTTATCTTCTGCAGTCGAGCTTTCCTCAGGAGAGATCTTATCTTCTGCAGTCGAGGTTTGCCTCGGGGGAGATCTTATCTCCTACGGCCGAGGTTGTTGCGGGCGCTCGGGGG
The DNA here is from genome assembly GCA_006176705.1 of Cocos nucifera. Lineage (NCBI taxonomy): Eukaryota > Viridiplantae > Streptophyta > Magnoliopsida > Arecales > Arecaceae > Cocos > Cocos nucifera. The sequence goes on along the minus strand of QRFJ01003409.1, from coordinate 139,063 downwards.
AGATCCTATCTCCTGCAGTCGAGCTTTCCTCGGGGAAGATCTTATCTCCTGCAGTCGAGGTTGAATCGGATACTCGGAGGAGATCTTATCTCCTGCAGCCGAGCTTTCCCTCGGGGGAGATCTTATCTCCTACAGCCGAGGTTGCCTCGGGGGAGATCTTATCTCCCTGCGGCCGAGGTTGTTGCGGGCGCTCGGGGGAGATCCTATCTCCTGCAGCCGAGCTTTCCTCGGAGGGAGATCTTATCTCCTGCGGCCGAGGTTGAATCGGGCACTCGGGGGAGATCTTATCTCCTGCAGCCGAGTTTTCCTCGGGGGAGATCTTATCTCCTGCAGCCGAGGTTGTCAACGGTCGCTCGGGAGAGATCTTATCCCTAGCCGAGGTTGACTCGGTCGCTCGAGAGAGATCTTATCTCTAGCCGAGGTTGTTGCTCGCGTTAGGACGAGGTTCTCCTCCTGTTCCTAACGGATTGTGGGGGCACATAAGGGCCACTGTCAGGGCCTCTCTCCCCATCTCATCCTTGGTGAACGAGGCCTTCTCTCGAGAGAGATCTTATCTCTAGCCGAGGTTGACTCGGTCGCTCGGGAGAGATCTTATCTCTAGTCGAGGTTGTTGCTCGCATTAGGACGAGGTTCTCCTCCTATTCCTAACGGGCTGTGGGGGCACATAAGGGCCGCTGTTAGGGCCTCTCCTCCCATCTCGTCCTTGGTGAATGAGGTCTTCTCTCGGAAGAGATCTTATCTCTAGCCGAGGTTGACTCGGTCGCTCGGAAGAGATCTTATCTCTAGCCGAGGTTGTTGCTCGCGTTAGGACGAGGTTCTCCTCCTGCTCCTAACGGGCTGTGGGGACACATAAGGGCCGCTGCCAGGGCCTCTCCCCCCATCTCATCCTTTATGGACGAGGCCTTTGCTCGAGAGAGATCTTATCTCTAGCCGAGATTATCCTCGGTCGCTCGGAGGAAATCTTATCTCTAGCCGAGGTTGTCGACGGTCGCTCGGAAGAGATCTTATCTCTAGCCGAGGTTGCTCGCATTAGGACGAGGTTCTCCTCCTGTCCCTAACGGACTGTGGGGGCACATAAGGGCCGCTGTCAGGGCCTCTCCCCCCATCTCATCCTTCGTGAACGAGGCCTTCGCTCGGAAGAGATCTTATCTCTGATCGAGGTTATCATCGATCCCTCGGGAGAGATCTTATCTCTGACCAAGGTTGAAGGTCTTTGACCTGCTCGTGTTAGAATGAGGTTCTCCTCATGTTCCTAACAAGGCAACTATCGACTGCTTCTTCCCTGTCATCACATTTTTGCACCCAGAAATAATATTACTGAAAGGGAAGAATTTTATTGAAAGAAAGTTACTGGCAATGCATTCCCGAGTTCCTTGTGTTTCAGGGTCGTGGTAGCGTTATTCCTCCGCGTCTCTTCATTCGGACGACCTTTTCTAATTCACGCTGGCTTCCTCAATTTGGAGCATGCTTCTCCCGACGTTGAGAGGTGTCGAATCGCCGACATACCAAGTTCCTCCCCGGGGTGATGCTGATGACGCCGTAAGGTGGCCAACCTTGTCGTTTCTGATTACGGCAGCGCCCTTAGCCGATCTTCTTCTGTCGAACGAATTTACTTAGCCGCTCCTTCCTGACGAGCTCCTCAATTTCGTCTCGGAGCTGGAGCATTCCTCAGTGTCGTGGCCGTGGTCGCTATGGTAGAGGCAGTACTTGCTTCAATCGCGCTTGTTCGGGGGAGACCGTAACCCTTCTGATCTTGGCAGCTGATTCTTAACTTCGGTAAGAATCTGAGCTCGAGGAGCGTTGAGGGGGGTGTAGTCGCGGAACCTTCCGGGAGGAAGGCTTCTTTGCGCCCCTCTTCGGGGCTTCTTTGGTGGCGAGCTCGAGGAGTTCGGGCCCGTCTGCTCTCGGAGGGAGTCCGTGAGCGCGGCCGAACTTCGCTCGGCTCTCCATGGTCCGCCAGCCGCTCTCTCAAGGCTTCTTCGTCCTTTAACTTGAAGGCTTCCTCTGCACGGGCATATCTCTCGGCCCGAGACAGCAGATCGACGAAGTCCCTAGGATACTTTTTTTCCAGGGAGAACAGCAAGTCATTTTTCTGAAGGCCGCCGTTGAGCGCGGCCATCGCAACAGACTGGTCCAAGTCCCAGACCTCCAATGCCGTGGTGTTAAACCGGATGACGTAAGCCCGGATAGATTCTCCCCGCTTCTGCTTGACATTCATCAGGAAATCCGATCCTCGACGCGGATGTCGGCCGCTGATGAAGTGAGCCGTGAATTGACTGCTCATCTGGTCAAAAGAAAAGATCGTACTCGGCTTTAATGCCGAGTACCAATTTCTAGCTACTCCCTTTAAGGCAGATAGGAAAGCTCGACACAGTATGGCGTCTGGAGCACCGTGGAGTAGCATCATGGCACGGAAGGCCTCCAGATGATCAACCGGATCAAAAGTTCCATCGTAGCTTTCCAGTTGAGGAAGCTCGAAGTTCGGCGGAACGGGTTCTTGCGTGATTCGAAGGAAGAAAGAAGGTTCGGCATGGAAGTCGGCATGATGAGCCGAGGTGACGTGGCCGAGCTCTTCAATCCGTCGGTCCATCTCCCGCAGTCTGTGATCAAGGGCATCATCCTGGTCGCAGATCTTGAGGGACTTTCGGCTACAAGCGAGAAAGGTCTCCTCCAAAGGAGAATCATGATCTGAACATGGATTCCCGACTCTCTGTTTTTCTTTCCAAGAGGCGGCGGGCACACCGGCCCGAGTACCCTTTCCTGGGGCCGATTCCCGACATTCGAATGGCGGATTTCCTGGTAGAGTCGCCATCGGAGGCTGCTGCATGGCCCACATTGCATCCGCGAGGCCACGAATCTGTCGGACGAGCAGGTTGAACTGCTCCACATTCACCATGGATACGGATGGAACCTGAGTTCCCGGGACTGAAGCAGGGGCAGATGGATCTGGACGAAATTGGGACGCGGAGGCCGTCAATCGCCGAGTCGAAGCTCTCCTGGGAGGCATTTTCTCTTTGGGAGAGGACTCTGGTAAGGAAGAATGGTGAGGAAGAAGAGAGATCTCCGGAGAGAGAAATTATCGTCGAGCACTCCTTTAAGAATAAGAGAATCTCGAAGATTCATGCCCTTCTTCTAGCACCAATCTGTTGACGCAGAAACTGATCATCGCCGGAATCCGCTGGAGCTCAACCTCGACTGCTGGATACAATATCGCCCTCGAGGAGCTCAACCTCCGACCTCGATCGTAGCGGACGAAGCCTACCTTAATCTCGGTTGGAGATAAGATCTCCTCCGAGCCTCAACTTCGACATCTACTTTAGCTGAAGATGAGATCTCCCCCGAGCTTCAACCTGAACCAGCACGGAGCCCAGAAGAAGACTTCGGTAGTCGCTTTTTCTGCACTCCCTTCCTTCGAGTTTCGAACTCGAGAGTGGGGGGCTACTATTGGGGATAAACCCCGCTCCTGCCAAAGTCTACTTCGATGCTCAGCCTAATGCAACCAGTGGCCACGGAAGAGCTTCAGGGGACGGATCTTGAGCCGAACCCCTTCAGCCGGCCGAACTCCTCAGCGGTCGAACTTTAACGGAATTCCTCTAGCGCCAATCTGTGGATGCAGAATCTGATCGTCGTCGGAGTTCGCTGGAGTGGAGGCCGATGATGTCGCTGCCGGGGACCTGCAAAACAAAGTTCCATCCAGAGCCGGTGGGGGGTGGCTCCGACAGGATCCTCCGACGATCAAGTCAGCTCTGACCAACAGGAATGAAGTGCTCGAGAATGAGTTCCGAAGCTTGGAGAAGAAGAGGAGAGCTTAGAGATCGGAGAGATTCGAGTTAGCGTATCTGAAGGATCCTTTTTATAGCGGAGTTTGATGGTGACAGCTGTAGCCGCATGCTGGCGGGCCGCTCGAGGTTCGACGGAATCAGTCTCATGGAAAGGTGTCGTCTGCGAGGGTGACAGCCATCGCCGCCTGACAGCGAGTTGCTGTCGCTTGCGACGGACTGATGGTGATGGCTGCAGCTGTCTTGATGTTAAGCTGCTCGGAGCCGAATGAAGGGTTGGAGGGCTTCGACGTGTGCCTATTTCGGAGAAGTTCGGACTTCTGAAGAGGAAGCTCGGAAGGAGTTCGGCTCTCACAGACGTCTGCCTGGAGGAGTGCGGCTAAGGTTCGACCGTTGGGAGTTCAGAAGGAGCTCGATCGCTAGAAATTCGGCCGAGGGACGACCGCTGAGGAGTTCGGCCACTGAGAAGTCCGAAGAAGCTCGGCCGGCTGAGCAGTTCGGCCGACTGTAAGGGTTTGGCAAAGACCCGTCCGCTGGAGCTCTTCTGCTACTGGTTGCATTAGGCTGAGCATCGAACTAGAATTCGGCGGGAGCGGGGTTTATCCCCAACACTTGCAATCTAAAGTGGAAGCCTTTGGGGTCTTAAATTTTAAAAAAAGAATCTTCAGTTGAAAAATCCAAGAGAAACTGAAAGAAACCCATCTCATACAAACCAGAAAGAACCAAGAAATTAGTGACAACACTAGCAAATGATAGTCATAAGAAAATGAAATAAACTTGGTTCAAGGGGGAAAAAAGAACAAATATCTCGTATAACCTGATTATTGAACAATTTCTTAGCCACTTAAAAAATATAAATAAATAAACAAATAGAAAGCAAGAGCAGAGTAGTAAAAGAGAGGAATACTAGATCCTGCTAGGAGCGGGGACATGTTATTTTTTATTATTAAAAAAAAAAAAGCTTGCACAAACAACTACAATACATAGAAACGAAACTGTAATTTTCAGCGGGTAAAGAGAAAGAGGCAACTTGGGAAAAAGAACAAAAGAAACGATCAGCTACAGGAAAATTAACAGATTCCATGAACCTCGCTAAATTGAGCTCAAATGGAATTTAAACCAATTCATCTTATCATAAAATAACTTAGAAAACAAAAAGGATGAAACTTATAGAGAGAGAAAAAGTTAAGAGAGCAAAAAAATACACTCAAAGAAGGAAAAAACAGCGGGATCGCAGAACAACAACAAAAAAAAAAAAAAAAAAAAAAGGAGTAAAGATCTTATCCAAAGGATAAAATTTTATCAAACTCACATGTATAGAGAAGAAGCTCAGAAAGTGATCACCCCAATATAGCTAGCTTATTTGCAGAAGAAGGCTAAAGTAACAAAAGAAACCCGCATGAAGGTGAACAGATGGGCTCAAGAGCCAGAAAAGAAAGTGGGACGGGTAAAGAGGGTCCCATCAAACCAGGTCACTATCATCCTCTGCGAACAAAAAGACAGAGAAGCCGGCATTGAAAGCCCCGAATAAAGGTCAAGCTCAGGTCTTACGGGGTAATAGAGGAAATGGAGTGAGGACCGGGGGTTGAAATGGATCGGAGAGGGAACTTCAGTGTTTAATATTCACTTTGTACATAACCATTTTCAACCTGTTCTGAATAAAATATTGTCTTTGTGCATGCTACGTGGAAGCATTACTTGCAGTCTTGCAAGAAAGCTTCAATGACCCTGCCGCTGCCGCTGCCGCCCGATGCAAGAAAGCGTACTAATATAAATAAAAAATTTATTCATTAAAATGACATAAGTTTTAACTTAATTATAAAAATAATATAAAAAAATAAATCATTATTATGAATGATATTTTTTAGAAGATAAATTATCAATTATAATGGCATTTTTAGTCCCCATTTCTAATGCCCAGTCAGCCACCTACTTGGCCAATCAGCAAAAAAATAATAAAAAAAAAATAATAATAAATAAAAAATGTCATTTTGAATGGTACTTTTAAAAGCGCTATTTGAAATAGCGATTCTAAAAATGCTATTCTCGATGGTGCTTTTAAAATCGCCATTTTAAATGACATACTTTAAGTGGTATTGATGCAGAATCTGGTCGATATCGAGATAAGCTGAAGCGGAGGAGGACGAGGTTGCCGTCGGTAATTTACAAAATAAAGTCTCATTCAGAGTCGATGATGGTGGCTCCAGGATCCTCCGATGATCAAGTCAGCTCTTCTGACCAACAGTAATGGAGTGCTCAAACAAGAGTTTAGCAAAATTTCGAAAAGGAGAAGAGAGCTTAGAGCTTAGAGAAAACGTATCTAGAGGATCTCTTTTTATAGGCGGAGCTTGATTGATGGTGATAGCTGCAGCTGTCTGATAGTGGACCGTTCGAGGTCTGGTAGAGTTCAGTACGGAGAGGAAGATGTCATCAGACTGATAGTGACTACCATACCGTCCAGTGGTAGGCCGCTCGAGGTCCGATGGAGTCTGTCACGGAGAGAGGCATCGTCTGTAGCAGACTAATGGCGATCGTTTGTCGAGATTTAATAGTCATAGTTCGAAGGATGCAGGCATTGGTTGGTGAAGAACCCTGACATATACCAATTCCAAAGGAGTTCGAACTTTCAAAGGGAATACGGCTAGAGGGGATCATCTGGAAGGAATGCTAGCTGAAGGAGAGGTCCGGAAGGAGTTCGGCTCCTAGAGGAGAAGTCCGAAAGGAGTTTGACCGAAGAAGAAGTTCAGAAGGAGTTTGGCTCCCGTAGGAGTCCGACTGAAGGAGGAGTTCGGCTCCTGGAGGAGTCCGACTGAAGGAGAGATTTGGAAGGAGTTCGGCTCCCATAGGAGTCCGACAGAAAGAGAAATTCGGAGAGAGTTCAGCTCCCATAGGAGTCTGACTGAAAGGAGGATCCGGAAGGAGTTCGGCTCCTGTAGGAGTCCAACTGAAGGAGGATTGCGGAAGAAGTTCGGCTTCTATAGGAGTCCGACTGAAGAAAAAATTCGGAAAAAGTTCGTCTTCCGTAGAAATCCGACAGAAGAAGAAGTTCGGAGGGAGTTCGGCTTCTGTAGGAGTCCGACCGAAGAGGGATCCGGAAGGAGTTCAGCTCCGTAGGAGTCCAACTAAAGGAGAGATCCGAAAGGAATTCGACTTCTGTAGGAGTCTGACTGAAAGAAGACTGCGGAGGAAGTTTGGCTCCCATAGGAGTCCGACTGAAGGAGGAGTTTGGAAGGAGTTTGGCTCCCGTAGGAATTCGACTAAAGAAGTTCGGCTCCCATAGGAGTCCGACTGAAGGAGAAGTTCGGAAGGAGTCCAGATCCTAGGGAAGCCCAACCGAAGGAGAAGTCTGGGAGGAGTCCGACTTCTGGAGAGTTTAGCAGAAATTCAGTCATTGGGGGAGTTCGACTAGGGCTCGGTCGCTGAGAAGTTCAGTTGAGTTCTTTCGTTAGAGGAGTTCGGCCACTGAATAAGTTCGGCTGCTGAGGAGAGAATTTTTGATTGAAGCTCTTCTATGATTACTAGCTGTATTAGGCTAAGCACTAGGCCGAACTTTGACGGGAGCGGGGTTTATCCCCAACAATAGTCCCCCCACTCTCAAATTTGAAATTCGAAGGAAGAGAGTACAAAAAAGATGACTGTCGAAGTCCTTTTCCGGGCTCTGCATCTATTAAGGTTGAAGCTCGGGAGAGATCTTGTCTCCAGCCGAGGTTGATGTTGAAGTTAAGGCTCAAGGAAGATCTTGTTTCCAGACGAGGTTGAAGTTGAAGTCGAGACTCGAGGGAGATCTTATCCCCAACCGAGGTTGAAGAAGATCTCATCCTCTGTTAATGAAGACGTTGAAGCTCGAGGGAGATCCTATCTCCAGCCGAGGTTGAAGTTGAAGTCGAGGCTCAGAAAAAATCTTGTCTCCAATCGAGGTCGAAGTTGAAGTTGAAGCTTGGGGGAGATCTCATCTCCTATTGACGAAGACGTTAAAGCTCAGGGGAGATCCTATCTCCAACCGAGGTTGAAGTTAAAGCCGAGGCTCGGAGGAGATCTCATCTCCAGCCGAGGTTGAAGTTGTAGTTGAGGCTCGAAAAAAATCTCATCTCCAATCGAGGTTGAAGGAGATATCATCCCCTATTGACGAAGACATTGAAGCTCGAGGGAGATCCTATCTTCAGCCGAGGTTGAAGTTGAAGTCGAGGCTCAGGAGAGATCTCGTCTCCAGTCGAGGTTGAAGGAGATCTCATCTTCTATTGACGAAGATGTTGAAGCTCGGAGGAGATCCTATCTCCAGCCGAGGTTGAAGTTGAAGTCAAGGCTCAAAGGAGATCTCGTCTTCAATCGAGGTTGAAGTTGAAGTTGAGACTCGGAAGACATCTCATCTCCAGCCAAGGTTGAAGGAGATCTCATCTCCTGTTGACGAAAACGTTGAAGCTCGAAGGAGATCCTATCTTCAGTCAAGGTTGAAGTTGAAGTCGAGGCTTGGAGGAGATCTCGTCTGCAGTCAAGGTTGAAGGAGATCTCATCTCCTATTGATGAAGACGTTAAAGCTCGGAGGAGATCCTATCTCTAGCTGAGGTTGAAGTTGAAGTCGAGGCTCAGGGAAGATCTCATCTTCAGTCGAGGTTGAAGGAGATCTCATCTCCTATTGATGAAGATGTTGAAGCTCGGAGAGATCCTATCTCCAGTCGAGATTGAAGTTGAAGTTGAGGCTCGGGGGAGATCTCATCTTCGACCGAGGTTGAAGGAGATCTCATCTCCTATTGACGAAGACGTTGAAGCTCGGGGAGATCCTATCTCCAACCGAGGTTGAAGTTGAAGTCGAGGCTCGGAGGAGATCTCATCTTCAGTCGAGGTTAAAGTTGAAGTTGAGACTCAAGGGAGATCTCATCTCCAGCCGAGGTTGAAGGAGATCTCATCTCCTGTTGATGAAGACGTTGAAGTTCGGGAGAGATCCTATCTCCAGCCGAGGTTGAAGTTGAAGTCGAGGCTCGGAGGAGATCTCATCTCCAATCGAGGTTGAAGAAGATCTCATCTCCTATTGACGAAGATGTTGAAGCTTGGGGAGATCCTATCTCTAACCGAGATTGAAGTTGAAGTCAAGACTCAGGGGATATCTCATCTCCAGTCGAGGTTGAAGTTGAAGTTGAGGCTTGGAGGAGATCTTATCTCTAGCCGAGGTTGAAGTTGAAGTTGAGGCTCGGAGGAGATCTCATCTCTAGCCGAGGTTGAAGGAGATCTCATCTCCTATTGACAAAGTTGTTGAAGCTCGGGAGAAATCCTATCTCCAGCCGAGGTTCAAGTTGAAGTCGAGGCTCGGGAGAGATCTTATCTCTAGCTGAGATTGAAGGAGATCTCATCTCCTATTGATGAAGACGTTGAAGCTCGGGGGAGATTCTATCTCTAACTGAGGTTGAAATTGAAGTCGAGGCTCAGGGGAGATCTCATCTCCAATCGAGGTTGAAGGAGATCTCATCTCCTATTGACGAAAATGTTGAAGCTCGGGGGAGATCCTATCTCCAATCGAGGTTGAAGTTGAAGTTGAGGCTCAGAAAAGATCTCGTCTTCAGTCGAGATTGAAGTTGAAGTTGAGGCTCGAGGGAGATCTCATCTCCAGCCGAGGTTGAAATAGATCTCATCTCTTTTTGATGAAGACGTTGAAGCTCGGGAGAGATCCTATCTCCAACCGAGGTTGAAGTTGAAGTTGAGAATCGAAGGAGAACTCATCTCCAGTCGAGGTTGAAGGAGATCTCATCTCCTGTTAATGAAGATGTTGAAGCTCGGGGAGATCCTATCTCCAGCCAAGGTTGAAGTTGAAGTCGAGGCTCGGAGGAGATCTCATCTTCAGTTAAGGTTGAAGGAGATCTCATCTCCTGTTGATGAAGACATCGAGGCTCGGGGGAGATCTCATCTCCAGTCGAGGTTGAAGTTAAAGACAAGGCTCGGGAAAGATCTCATCTCCAGCCAAGGTTGAAGTTGGAGCTCGGGAGAGATCTTATCTCCGGTTGACATAGATTTTGAAGCTCGAAAGAGAACTTATCTCTAGCTAAGGTTGAAGGAGATCTTATCTTCTATTGACGTAGACTCTGAAGCTCGAAAGAGATCTTATCTCTGATCGAGGTTGAGAGAGATCTTATCTTCTATTGGCATAGACTCTGAAGCTCGGAAGAGATCTTATCTCTGGCAGAGATTGAAGGAGATCTTATTTTCTATTGACGTAGACTCTAAAGTTTGGAAGAGATCTTATCTCTAGCCAAGGTTGAGGAAGATCTTATCTCCTATTGACGTAGACTCTAAAGCTCAAGAGAGATCTTATCTCTGACCGAGGTTGAAGAAGATCTTATCTTCTGTTGTTGTCGGGCACAATGGGGCCCTTATCGCAGCCTTTCCTCTCATCCTGTCTAGAATGAATGAGGCCTTCAACTTTGCTCACGTTAGGATGAGGTTCTCCTCCTGTTTCTAACGAACTGTGGGGGCACATAAGGGTTGTTGTCAGGGCCTCTCCCTCCATCTCGTCTAAAATGAACGAGGCCTTCGACTTTGCTCGTATCAGGATGAGGTTCTCTTCCTGTTTCTAATGGACTGTGGGGGCACATAAGGGCCGTTGTCAGAGGCCTCTCCCTCCATCTTCGTCTAAAATGAATGAGGCCTTCGACTTTGCTCGTATTAGGACGAGGTTCTCTTTCTATTTCTAATGGAACTGTGGGGGTACATAAGGGCCATTGTCAAAGTCTCTCTCTCCATCTCGTCTAAAATGAACGAGACCTTCGACTTTGCTCATGTTAGGACGAGATTCTCCTTTTGTTCCTAACGGACTGTGGGGGCACATAAGGATCGTTGTCAGGGCCTCTCCCTTCATCTTATCTAAAATGAACGAGGCCTTCGACTTGCTCATGCTTAGGACGAGGTTCTCCTCCTGTTCCTAACATGGCCACTATTGATTGCTTGTTCCCTATCATCAGGTAGTTTTTGCATCAAAAAATAATAATGTTAAAATGGAGGAGTTTTATTGAAGAAAAATTATCGGCAGTACATTCTTAAATTCTTCGAGTCTCAAGGTCGTGGGAACGTTTGTTCCTCCAAGCTTCTTCAGGTGGTAAGTCCTGGACCGGACGACCTCCTCTATTTTATGCTGGCCTTCTTAATTTGGAGGCAAGCTTCTCTTGGCTTTGAGTCTGGAAAATGATGGCTCGTTGAAGTATCCAAGCCCCTCTAGAGGTAGCATTGATGATGTCCGAAGGCAGCCGACCTTCTTGTTGTTCTTTCATCATTAGTGATTCTGGCTACGGCAGCGCCCTTGGCTTGCTTCAGGCCACCGCGTTTGTGGAGCATTGAGGGGAGGCATAGTTGTGAAACCTTTTGAGAGGAAACTTCTTCACGTTCCTTCCATCAGGGCTTTCTTGAGGACGAGCTCAAGGAGGAGTTCGGGCTCGCTTACGCTCGAGGAGAGGGTCCGTGAGCGTGGCTGAGCTTCATTCGGCCCTTCAGTGAAATCTCATGGGGGAGAACTTTGTGCCCTTTTGTCGGAGCTTCTTTGATGACGAGCTCGAGGAAGAGTTCGGCCTCGCTCATACGCTCAGGAGGGAGCCCGTGAGCGCGATCCGAACTTCATTCCACCCTCCTATGAAACCTTTTAGGGGAGAACTTTGTGCCCTTTTGTCAGGGCTTCTTTGATGACGAGCTCGAGGGGGGGTTCGACCTCGCTTGTGCTCGGGGGGAGCCCATGAGCAAGGTCGAACTTCATTCCACCCTCTTGTGAAATTTTTTGGAGGAGAACTTCATACCCTTTTATTGGGGCTTTCTTGATGACGAGCTTGAGGGAAAGTTCGGCCTTGCTTGTGCTTGAGGGGAGCCCGTGAGCGTGGTCGAACTTCATTCTGTCCTCCTACGAAATCTCCTGAGGGAGAACTTCATGCTCTTTTGTCGGAACTTCCTTGGTGACGAGCTCGAGAGAAAGTTCGACCTCGCTTGCGCTCGGAGGGAAGGTCCGTCAGCGCGGTCGAACTTTATTCTGCCCTCCTACGAAACCTCCTGGGGGAGAACTTCGTGCCTTTTTGTCGGGGCTTCCTTGGTGACGATTTTGAGGGAAAGTTCATCCTCGCTTGCGCTCGGAGGGAGGGTTCGTGAGCATGGCCGAACTTCATTTCGCCTCCTACGAAATCTCCCAGGAGAGAACTTCTGCTCTCTATTTTTCTTCCAAAGGAGAATCGTGATCCGAACGCGGATCCTCTGCTCTCTATTTCTCCTTCCTAAGGACGATGGATATGATGGGCCAAATGCTCTTCCTTAGGATCGATTTTCGATATCCTAATGGTGGATTTTCTGATGGAGTCACCATCGGAGGCTGTTGCATGGCCTGCACCATCTCGATGAGGCCCTGAATCTACTGCATCAGCAGGTTGAATTGCTTCGGGTCTATCATGGTCGTCGGTGGAGGTGGAGGTTGAAGTATCGATGATGGAGTGGAAATGGATGGATTCGGCTCAGATCTGACGATAAAAGTGATAGATCTCTGAATAGTCACCTTCTTTTGAGGCATCTCTTGGGATTAAGGAAGAGAATGAAGATGAACCTTTGAGAAGAAGGTCGGTAGGATTGATTGAGCACTTTTTTAAGAATAAGAATACCTTAGAGATAGAGGTTCTTTCTCTAATGTCAATTCTATTGATGTAGAATCTGATCGACTTCAGGACAAGCTAGAGTAGAGGAGGAGGATGAGGTCGCCATCGATGATCTGCAAAATAAAGTCTCATCCAGAGCTGGTGGTGGTGGCTCTGGTAGGATCCTCCAATGATCAAGTCAGCTCTTCTGATCAACAAAAATGGAGTGCTCAGACAGAAATTCAGCAGAGTTTTGGAAAGAAGAAGAGAGCTTAGAGCTTAGAGAAAACGTATCTAGAGGATCCCTTTTTATAAGCGAAGCTTGATTGATGGTGACAGTTGCAGCTGTCTGGCAGTGAGCCGTTCGAGGTCTGATGGAGTTCGGTACAGAGAGGAAGGTATCATTAGGCTGATAGTGATAGTCATACTATCTAGTGGCAGGCCGCTCGAGGTCGGTAGAGTCTGTCATAGAGGAGGGCACTGTCTATAGCATCGCCTATAGCAGACTGATGGCGATCATTCGTCGAGATTTAATAACCGTAGTTCAGAGGATGCAAACATTGATTGGTGAAAAATCCTGACATATACCAATTTCAAAGGAGTTCGGATTCCTAAAGGAAATACGGCTAGAGAGGATCATCTAGGAGGAATGCTAGCTAAAGGAGAGGTTCAAAAGAAGTTCGACTCCTAGAGGAGTTCGACCGAAGGAGAAGTCCGAAAGGAGTTCGACCGAAGGAGGAGTCTAGAAGGAGTTCGGCTCCCATAGGAGTCCGACTGAAGGAGGAGTGCGGAGGAAGTTTGGCTTCCGTAGGAGTCTGACTGAAGGAGGAGTTCGAAGGAAGTTTGACTCTTGGAGGAGTCTGATTGAAGGAGAGATCCGAAAGGAGTTCAGCTCCCATAGGAGTCCGACAGAAAGAGAAGTTCAGAGGGAGTTCGGCTCCCATAGGAGTCCGACTGAAAGGGAGATCCGAAAGAAGTTCGGCTTTCATAGGAGTTCGACTGAAGGAGGAGTGTGGAGGAAGTTCGGCTCTTATAAGAGTTCGACTGAAGGAGGAGTGCAGAGGAAGTTCGACTCCCATAGAAATCTGACTGAAGGAGAGATCCGGAAGGAGTTCGACTCCCATAGGAGTCCGACAGAAGGAGAAGTTTGAAGAGAGTTTGGCTCCCTTAGGAGTCCGACCGAAGGAGGATCCGAAAGAAGTTTGGCTCCTATAGGAGTCTGACAAAAAGAAAAGTTTGGAGGAAGTTCGACTCTCGTAGGAGTCTGACTAAAGGAGAGATCTAGAAGGAGTTCGACTTCCATAGGAGTTCGACTGAAGAAGGAGTATGGAGGGTGTTCGGCTCCCATAGGAGTTCGACTGAAGGAGGAGTTTGGAAGGAGTTCGGCTTCCGTAGGAGTTCGACTGAAGGAGTTCAGAAAGAGTTTGGCTTTCGTAGGTGATAGGAACGCGATGTTGTCGTTAAGACACCATGTTTATCAGTTTAATCCGACTTCTCAAAATTATTGAAAATGCGTAAATAGTAGTGAGTCAGGTCGAATCCATAGGAAAGGTAGTGTTTTTAGATTTGAAATCTTTGATTTTTGAAAAGAAAAGAAGAAAAGGATTTTTAGAATCAAAAGTGAAGTCGGAAAAAAAAATAAAAATTAAAAGGTGCAGGAATTTAAATTTGGTACTAAGATCTATTAGTTAGATCTTAGCATCTACTTATAATAAAATAAAAAGTAATAATTAAAATATAGAAATTAAATTACAATAAAAATTAAAAGTAAGAAATTAAAATGCAAAAATAAAATTTTTATTAATTAAAATTTTAAAATTTAAATACATAAAATTTAAAAAGAAATAAAAAATAAAATAGCCTGATCTCTGATCTTGGATCGGCATTGGCAGAAAGATGGTGTAGAAGCTCGGCTCTTCTTCTCGACATTCGTTGCTTCGAAGCAGCCTTTAACCCATAGCCTGGCTTCGCCCTATATACCAAAGCTTCACCTTGATCGGAGATATCAATTTTTGATGGCTTGGGGTCCTTTTTTATAGAGCTAGGAGGGCTGGATATTTTTTCTAAAGGCAATATGGGACTAATGAATTTTGTAATCATCAAAATTTGAATAAAATTCAAATTAAAACAACTTTGATACGACTCTGGTAAATTTGATAAAATCCAGCCATTCAATAGGAATCCAACGGTCCAAAAATCATCAAAATCGGATGCAGATCAGCTCAGATCGGGTCGGATTAAATTTTGGCCGTTGGATCGCGCTTGATCGAGGAAATCTGGCCGCAAATCGCGCTTCGGGAGTCTTGATCACCGTCGGCAGCATTCTGGACCGTTAGATATTCATCACTTGGTTTTCTGGCTGTTGGATCGTGCCAGATCGCTTAATAGAATTTGAATCAAGCCTGGAAATCACCACCGCCGTCCGATCATGACCACAATCAACCGCAGCCGTCCGATCGCGCAATTACTATTCCCATGGACCGGATGAACCAGCCGCACCGCACACCACAGCCAATCAGCGCTTCTATCGCCGAGTGAAATGACCAGATTGCCCTGTGAGCCGCGATAAATTTCTGTAGACCCTTTAAGGGTCTAGGTCCACCACATGGCAGGCTCTGATTCGCCGAATTTTGCTGAGCTGGCGGTCCACGCCTGGATCGTGGACCGGCTGATGGCTTCAATGGCTGAGTCAGCTTGATGGCTTGGCTTGGCTTGGTGGCTCGGCTTATGGAGCCGGCTGAGCCGTTTTCTTTTTTTATTTAATTTTTATTTATTTTATATCTTTCAAAATTCATATATTTTCCATTTTAGCTTCATTTTACTTAAAATTTATTTCATTGTAATCAGAAAAATAAGCTCTTTCTATTGATAATAAAATTTTATTTTTTAATTTTTATTATTTTTTAATTAATTTTTTAATTAAAAAATATTAATTTCTCAAAAATTATATATAAATTGATTATTAATTTTTAAAAATTAATATCAATTAATTAATAAATTAATACTTTTATTGATAAATTTATTATACTTATCACACCCCCCAACTTAAGCTTTGCTCGTCCTCGAGTAAAGAAAGAATTTAGTTTTAAATACCTTTTAACTTTAGAGTTTCGAATTTTACCTAAGCAATTTTTAAAATGGCCATTGATATTCAGTAGAGCTTAAATGAGATATATCATTGGGATATTAATACTTATCAATAGAAAAATTAAGTAAAGAATATTAAATTTTTTAGAACTTTTTCTAAATTATTCTACTTTTATCTCTGATTTGTCTAAACTTTCATATAGGCAAGTGTATTGCTACTTCCATCCTTCATTTTTTATTTTCACATTGCCCACTTTTTGATGCGAATATCATTGCTTACTTAGGCAACGGGACCCGGTTACTTGGTGGGAAACCAATATTTTTTTTTTTTTTTTTAACGTTGTACCACTATTGAGTGTCTTAACTCCTTAAGCTTTCTATTTGATCCATGTAGCGAGTCTTGGGCCAATAACTCCCAAACCAGTTGGCTTTAGGGCACTAGGTATAGAATACCCCTCGGGCTTACTAGCTCGAATCAAATAGGCTACGAGTTAAGACTAGCTTTACAACGAGCTTCTTTGCCCTTCCCACCTTTTGATGCGAAACTCAATGCTTGCTTAGGCAAAGAGGCCCGGTTACTCAGTGAGAAGTATTTGAAAACTATTTTATTAAAATAAATTTTTATATGAAGAAACGTATAGTTATCCCTACACAAGCCTATAAAAAGTAGACTTTTCTTTGATGCTAGTAGAAATAATTAAAAATGCTCCAAAAAAACTTTTTTTATGTTCTAGACTTAAATCTTTATTGAATTTTCTTAATACTTGATTCCTCAATATCTCATAGATTCTCTAATCTGTGTATCAATTTTCTTTTTAAAATGCTTAGTTTAATTCGATTCTTAAGCATAATCAGGTATCTAAATACTAAATACTAACTTTTTTGAGGACTTAAAATTTTAAAATTTTTATTTTTCTCTCCCCCCAACTTAATCGACATTGTCCTCAATGGAGAAGAGGAAAAATAAAGGATGTAATAAAAAAAATGAAAGAATACACCTAACTCAGTATATTTTTTTTATTTTTTTATTTTTATTTTTATTTTTTTTTGGTCCAGCACATGCCTTTACAAATTTGAGCTCTCCCTCCAACTTATTCAAATTATCCTAAAAAAAAAAAAGATAAATTAGATAAAAACTAAATATTGGGTTGCCTCCCAACAAGCGCTAAGTTTACCGTCTTCAACCAGACACAATGTAGCTCACTATCCTGTGTCGAATATTGGATTGACAAATTCCAATGGTTTTGGATTGCCAATCTCAGAAAGTTGATTTTTAATCCCATTATTGATATATTCACTGTTAATTTTTGGGATATATTTTATGATTCCATTCTCAGACCCATATTTATTAAGAATTTCTCCTATTTGTTTTTCTAAAATGCTCATGAATGGAGTTTTAGGAGTTAAGTTTGATTCAATGGATGCTGGAATGGTGACTAAAGGCGGTTTTAATTCTGGAGGTAAATTAATGTGATCCTGCTTAAACAACTCCATTGACATTTCATTACATGCCTTTTGATTTTTATAAGAAGAACCAGCTTCTAGGGTTGAAGGGAATAGGACATTAGGTTTATAAGTCTCGGGTAAATCATCTATTCTCTTTTTCCCTTATTTCTATCTCATTTAAACTGGAACTAGCATCAGTACTAATTCTGGCTTGGGTTCTTCTATGTGGTTAGTCTCAGTACTAACCAGTTCCTCTAAATTTTTATTTTGGCTAGCATCAGTACTAGCCTCTCTCACCTGGTCTTGGTATGGGTCCATAAGAATCCTATAGCTTTTAAGTTCAGAAATTACTTTGGTATTCTCAAATTGGAGATTCTTAGATGAAACATTAGATTGATAATTTAATCCAGGTGGTTGGTAGTCATTAGGTGGGTTATTTGAAATTGGTAGGTTCGATAGTTGATCTAGTTCTCTCCTCATGTTAGACTCAACTAATTATCCTATTTGAGCTTCTAGTCTGGCGATAGATTGCTGTTGAGTCAGAATCAATTGTTGAAGTTGGTTAAATCTATCATCAGCTAGATTGGTCTGTTGAGGAGGTGGGTATGAAGGCTGATTATAATATGATGGCTGGTTAAACTGACTAGGCTGACCATTATTATAGGCATAATTTTGATAATTTTGCTCAAGTAAAATTTGGGTCTGAGCCTGAGTCTGTTGGGATGTCCAAGAAAAATTAAAGTTACTCCAATCTGAATTATATGAATTTGAAAATGGGTCATTAATCAATTTGGAGTATCCTTGAGTAGCTTGAACTTGTTCTTGGATAAAATATGAAAACTGTGCAGTCATAGGATATTCACTTATATGATGGGTTGGACTAGTACAGATTGAATAATTCTCCTGATAATTAGAAGATGATGTGAATTGTGCAGGAGATTGTTGACCTAGGGTTAGGAGTTGATCTATTTTCTGATCAAGAAGGTCAACTTTATCTAATTTTTGGACTAAATTAGATTTATATTAGCCATTTGATTATTATGTTTAATATGAATCAACCATTCAATTAAGTTCAACTAAATCAGAAAAAATAATTTCCTACCATGCATGTATTAGTGTAACCCTAATGTATGGTTTAAAAATTTTTAGAATATTTTTTTTATTTTATTATTATTATTATTATTTTATTATATTAAAAATTAATTTTTTTAATTTTTTATTTATTAATTTTAATTTAATTTAATTTAATTTAATTATTAATTTTTAGTTAGTTTAATTTTTATTTTATTTTATTTTTATTTTATTTTTAGAGGAGTAAGAAGAAAGAAAGAAAGAAGAGTTCTAAAGAAGAGGTCCTAAGGAGTCCTAGAACTAAGAAGAAAGAGAAGAATTAGGTTTAATTAGATTTGAATGTTGGTTAGCAATCAAGTTGGTCAATCAATCCTGACTAAGGGTTATCCTAGATCTAGACAGCTCCTAACTGTCAAGGTCACCTTCAAGCCCTCCAAGTGTAGGATTAGCCAATCAACTAGCCAGGTAAGTGTAAGGTCGGTGGGAGTCCCCCCGTTGCTTGCCTTAGACACGAGGCTTCTTTGATGCGAGCTCGGAGGAAGAGTTCGCTCTCTTCGGCGCCGTAGAGCCGATCGAACTTCATTCCACTCCTATTAACCTTTTAGGGGAAGAATTTCGTGCCCTTTTTCAGTTCTTGATACGCGAGGGGGTCGCCTCGTTGTGCTCGGGGAGGCCATGGCAGGTCGAACTTCATTCCCCTCGTGTGAAATTTTTGGGAAGATTCACCCTTATGGGTTTCTTGTGAAGTTGAGGGGAAGTTCGGCCTTGTTGTGTGTGAGGGGCCGTGGCGTGGTCGAACTTCATTGTCTCCTACCGAAATTCTTGAGGGGAAGTCAGCGTTTTGTGAATTCCTTGGTGAGCGCTCGAGAGGAAAGTTCCGACTCGCTTGCGCTCGGAGGGAGGTCTCAGGCGTCGACTTTATTTCTGCCCTCCTACGAACTCTGGGAACTTCGTGCCTTTTTGTGGAGTCCTTGGTGACGATTTTTGAGGAAAAGTTCGATCCTCTTAGCTCGGAGGGAGGGTTGAGCATGGCCGCACTGCATTTCGCTCCAAGAAATATCCCAGAGAAGAACTTCTGTCTCTATTTTTCTTCAATGGATCGTGATCGAACGAGGATCATTGCTCTGCTATTTTCCTCCTTCTAGGACGATGGAATGATGGGCCAAATGTCTTCCTAGGATCGATTTTCGATATCTAATGTGGATTTCTGATGGAGGTCACCATCGGAGCTGTTGCATGGGCGCCTCTCGATGGGCCCTGATCTACTGCATCAGCAGGTTGAATTGTTCGGTCCTATCGCATGGTCGTCGGTGGAGTGGAGGTTGAAGTATCGATGATGGAGTGAATTGATGGATCGGCTCAGATTGACATAAAAGTGATAGATCTCTGAATGTCACCTATCATTTGGAGGAATCTCTGGATTAAGGAGAAGAATGAAGAGAACCTTGGAAGAAGGTCGGTAGGATTGATGGCATTTTTAAGATAGAATACTTAGAGGATAAGAGTTTTCTCTAATGTTCAATTCTAGTTGATGTAGGAATCTGATCGACATTCAGGACAAGTAGACGGTAGAGGAGGATGAGGTCCATCGGATGATCTGCCAAAATAAAGTCTAATCCAGAGCTGGGGGTGGTGGCTTCTGTTAGGATCCTCCAATGATTCAAGTAGCTCTTCTGATCAACAACAAATGGAGTTGTCAGACAAAGAAATTCAGCAGAGTTTTGGAAAGAAGAAGGAGCAGACTTATGAGAAAACGTATTTTGAGGATCCCTTTTGTAGCGAGCTTGATTGGATGGTGACAGTTGCAGCTGTCTGGATGAGCCGTTCGAGGTCTGGATGGAGTTCGGTACAGAGAGGAAAGGTATCAATTAGGACTGGTATGATATCATACTATCTGTGGCAGCGTCGAGTTCGGTTAGAGTCTTCTAGAGGTGCCTGTCTATACAATCCCTATAGCAGACTGATGGCGATCATTCGTCGAGATTTAAAATTTTTAAAAAAAATAAAAAACCGTTAAGGTTTTTCAGAGGATGCAACATGATTGGTGAAAATTCCTACATAACATTTCAAAGGATGGATTCTAGGAAATTACGGCTAGAGAGATCATTAGAGGAATGCTACGTAAAGGAGAGGTTTCAAAAGACAGTCGAACTCTAGAGGAGTTCGACGAGGGACGTCGAAGGAGTTGAACCGAAGAGTCTAGAGGTTGGCTCCATAGGGAGTCGCTGAAGAGGTCGCGGAGAAGTTTGGTCCGAGGGTCTGACTGAAGTGAGGGTTGAATGAGTTGACTCTTGGAGGAGTTGATTGAGAGAATTCCGAAGGAGTTCAGCTCCACGATTAGGAGTCCACAGAAGAGAATTTCAGGGATTCGCTCCACTAGGAGTCCGATGAAAGGGACTAAAGAAGTTCGGCTTTAGTAGGAGTTCGATGAGAGGGTGTGGGGATTCCTCTTATAAAGAGTTCGAGGAAGGAGAGTGCATAGACTTTCGACTCCCATAGAAATCGACTTGAAGAGAATCGGAATGGAGTTCGACTCCCATATTAGTCGACGAAGAGGAAGTTTGAATAGAGTTGGCTCCTTAGGAGTGCCGAGAAGGGATCGAAAGAGTTTGGCTCGTTAGAGTGACAAAATAAGTTTGGAGGAAGTTGACTCTCGTATGAGTCTGACTAAAGGAGAGATCTAGAAGGAGTTCGACTTCCTAGGAGTTCGACTGAAGAAGAAGAGGGTGTCGGCTCCATAGGAGTTCGACTGGAAGGAGGAGTGGAAGGGTTCGGCTGTAGAGAGTGACTGAGGAGTCAGAAAGAGTTTGGCTTTCGTAGTGATAGGACGGCGTTTGTCGTTAAACACCCATGTTTATCAGTATTAATTCGACTTCTCAAAATTATTGAAAATGCGTATAGTGGAGTCAGTTTCGAATCCATAGGAAATGTAAGTGTTTTTTTTAGATTTGAAATCTTTGATTTGAAAAGAAAAGAGAAAAGGGATTTTTAAATCAAAAGTGAACGGAAAAAAAAAAAATTAAAAGGGATGCAGGAATTTAATTGGTACTAATATCATTAGTTAGATCTTTAGCATCTACTTATAAAAATAAAAAAGTATAATACATATAGAAATTAAATTACAATAAAAATTAAGTAAGAAATTAAAGCAAAATAAAATTTTATTAATTTAAAATTTTAAAATTTAAATACATAAATTTAAAAGAAATAAATAAATAGCTGATCTTGATCTTGGATAGCATTGCGAAAGTGGTGTAGAGCTCGCTAATTCTTCTCGACATTGTTGCTTCGAAGCAGCCTTTACCATAGCTGCTTCGCCCTATACAAAGCTTCACCTTATCGGATTATCAATTTTATGGCTGGGTCCTTTTTATAGAGCTAGAGGGTGTATATTTTTTTAAAGGCAATACTGGACTAATAAATTTTGCTATATCAAAATGTTGAATAAAATTCAATTAAAACATTTTTGGATACGACTTTTGGGTAAATTTGATAAAAATCCGCCATTCAATGGAATCCCGGTCAAAATCATCAAAATCGGATGGACAGATCAGCTCAGATCGGGTCGATTTTGACGTTGAATCAACGCTTATCGAGAAACTGACCGCAATCGGGCTTGGGAGTCTTGATTCACCGTCAGCAGCTTTGGACGTTAGATTTCACACTGGTTTCTGCTGTGGATCGTTGCCCAGATCCTTAATAAGATTTGAATTCAACCTGGATCACCCCGCGTTCGATCATGACCACAATTTCAAACCGCAGCCGTCGATCGCGCAACTTACTATTCCCATGTGACCGGATAACAGCGCACCAAGCAACCACAGCCAATCAGCGCTCTACGCGAGGAATGACAGATGCCTGTGAGCCCGCGATAAATTTCTGGTAGTCCTTTAAGGTTAAGTCCACCACATGAGGGCTTGATTCGCCCCGAATTTGCTGCGCGTCCACGCTGATGTGGACCGGCTGATGGCTTCAATGGCTGATCATGCTTGTTAGCTTGGACCTTGAGCTTGGATAGCTCGGCTTATGGAGCCGGTAGAGCCTTATCTATTTTTTAGTTGATTTTTTATTATTATATCTTTCAACATTATATCATTTCCATTTGGCTCATTTTACTTAATTTATTTATTGTGAATCAGAAATAAGCTCTTCTATTGATAAATAATTTTATTTTTATTTTTATTATTTTTAATATTTTTTAATTAAAAAATATTTAATTCTCAAAAAATATATATAATTGATTATTAATTTCAAAAATTAAATATCAAATTAATTAATAAATTACTTACTTTTTATTGATAAATTTATTCAACTGATCACACCAACTTAAGCTTTGCACTGCCTGATAAAAAAAATTTAGTTTTAAAATACCTTTTAACTTTAGGTTTCGTAATTTTACCTAAAATTTTTAAATGGCATTGTATTCAGTAGCTTAATGAAATATCAATTGGATATTATCTTATCATAGAAAGATTAAGAAAGAATATTAAATTTTTAGAAACTTTTCTAAATTATTTCTACTTATCTCTATTTGTCTAACTTTATTTAGCAAGTGTATTGTACTTCCTCTTCATTTTTTATTTTCACATGCCGCACTTTTTGATGCGAATATCATTGCTTCACTACCAACGGAACGTTACTTGTGGGAAACAATTGATTTTTTTTTTTTTTACGTTGTACCACATACTTGCAGTGTCTTAATTTTCTTAGCTTCCTTTTGACATATACAGTTTTAGGCATAAATCCAAACCAGTTGGATTTAGTGCACTAGGATAGGAAATACCCCTGGATTATAGCTGAGATTAAAGCTACGTTGATGAGCTTTACACGAGTTCTTGCCATTCCCACCTTTTGAATGCGAAACTCATGCTTGCTTGAAGTTGAAGTCGAGGCTCGGAGGAGATCTCATCTCCAATCGAGGTTGAAGAAGATCTCATCTCCTATTGACGAAGATGTTGAAGCTTGGGGAGATCCTATCTCTAACCGAGATTGAAGTTGAAGTCAAGACTCAGGGGATATCTCATCTCCAGTCGAGGTTGAAGTTGAAGTTGAGGCTTGGAGGAGATCTTATCTCTAGCGAGGTTGAAGTTGAAGTTGAGGCTCGGAGGAGATCTCATCTCTAGCCGAGGTTGAAGGAGATCTCATCTCCTATTGACAAAGTTGTTGAAGCTCGGGAGAAATCCTATCTCCAGCCGAGGTTCAAGTTGAAGTCGAGGCTCGGGAGAGATCTTATCTCTAGCTGAGATTGAAGGAGATCTCATCTCCTATTGAAGACGTTGAAGCTCGGGGGAGATTCTATCTCTAACTGAGGTTGAAATTGAAGTCGAGGCTCAGGGGAGATCTCATCTCCAATCGAGGTTGAAGGAGATCTCATCTCCTATTGACGAAAATGTTGAAGCTCGGGGAGATCCTATCTCCAATCGAGGTTGAAGTTGAAGTTGAGGCTCAGAAAAGATCTCGTCTCTAACCGAGTCCAGAGATTGAAGTTGAAGTTGAGGCTCGAGGTAGAGATCTCATCTCCAGCCGAGGTTGAAAAAGATCTTCATCTCTTGTTGATGAAGACGTTGAAGCTCGGGAGAGATCCTATCTCCAACCGAGGTTGAAGTTGAAGTGAGAATCGAAGGAGAACTCATTCTCCAGTCGAGGTTGAAGGAGATCTCATCTCCTGTTAATGAAGATGTTGAAGCTCGGGGAGATCCTATCTCCAGCCAAGGTTGAAGTTGAAGTTAGGCTCGGAGGAGATCTCATCTCAGTTAAGGTTGAAGGAGATCTCATCTCCTGTTGATGAAGACATCGAAGCTCGGGGGAGATCCATCTCCAGTCGAGGTTGAAGTTAAGGGGAAAGATCTCATCTCCAGCTTGAAGTTGAGGGGAGAGATCTTATCTCTAGATTGAAGCTCGAAAGAGAACTTATCTCTAGCTAGGTTGAAGGAGATCTTATCTCTATTGACGTAGACTCTGAAGCTCGAAGAGATCTTATCTCTGGCCGATCGAGGTTGAGAGAGATCTTATCTTCTATTGGCATAGACTCTGAAGCTCGGAAGAGATCTTATCTCTAGTCGAGATTGAAGAAGATCTTATTTTCTATTGACGTAGACTCTAAAGAAGAGATCTTATCTCCAAGGTTGAGGAAGATCTTATCTCCTATTGACGTAGACTCTAAAGAAGAGAGATCTTGATGAAGAAGATTTTATCTTCTGTTGTTGTCGGACATAATGGGGTTGTTGTCGGGGTCTTTCCTCTCATCCGTCTAGAAATGAACGAGGCCTTCAACTTTGCTCACGTTAGGATGAGGTTCTCCTCCTGTTCCTAATGAACTTGTGGGGGCACATAAGGGCCGTTGTCAGGGCCTCTCCCTCCATCTCGTCTAAAATGAACGAGGCCTTCGACTTTGCTCGTATCAGGATGAGGTTCTCTTCCTGTTCCTAATGGACTGTGGGGGCACATAAGGGCCATTATCAGGGCCTCTCCCTCCATCTTCCTAAAATGAATGAGGCCTTCGACTTTGCTCGTATTAGGACGAGGTTCTCTTTCTATTTCTAATGAACTGTGGGGGTACATAAGGGCCATTGTCAAAGTCTCTCTCTCCATCTCGTCTAAAATGAACGAGACCTTCGACTTTGCTCATGTTAGGACGAGATTCTCCTTTTGTTCCTAACGGACTGTGGGGGCACATAAGGATCGTTGTCAGGGCCTCTCCCTTCATCTTATCTAAAATGAACGAGGCCTTCGACTTGCTCATGCTAGGACGAGGTTCTCCTCCTGTTCCTAACATGGCCACTATTGATTGCTTGTTCCCTATCATCAGGTAGTTTTTGCATCAAAAAATAATAATGTTAAAATGGAGGAGTTTTATTGAAGAAAAATTATCGGCAGTACATTCTTAAATTCTTCGAGTCTCAAGGTCGTGGGAACGTTGTTCCTCCAAGCTTCTTCAGGTGGTAAGTCCTGGACCGGACGACCTCCTCTATTTTATGCTGGCCTTCTTAATTTGGAGCAAGCTTCTCTTGGCTTTGAGTCTGGAAAATGATGGCTCGTTGAAGTATCAAGCCCCTCTAGAGGTAGCATTGATGATGTCCGAAGGCAGCCGACCTTCTTGTTGTTCTTTCATCATTAGTGATTCTGGCTACGGCAGCGCCCTTGGCTTGCTTCAGGCCAGCGTTTGTGGAGCATTGAGGGGAGCATAGTTGTGAAACCTTTTGAGAGGAACTTCTTCACGTTCTTCCATCAGGGCTTTCTTGAGGACGAGCTCAAGGAGGAGTTCGGACTCGCTTACGCTCGAGGAGAGGGTCCGTGAGCGTGGCTGAGCTTCATTCGGCCCTTCAGTGAAATCTCATGGGGGAGAACTTTGTGCCCTTTTGTCGGAGCTTCTTTGATGACGAGCTCGAGGAAGAGTTCGGCCTCGCTCATACTCAGAGGGAGCCCGTGAGCGCGATCGAACTTCATTCCACCCTCCTATGAAACCTTTTAGGGGAGAACTTTGTGCCCTTTTGTCAGGGCTTCTTTGATGACGAGCTCGAGGGGGGGTTCGACCTCGCTTGTGCTCGGGGGGAGCCCATGAGCAAGGTCGAACTTCATTCCACCCTCTTGTGAAATTTTTTGGAGGAGAACTTCATACCCTTTTATTGGGGCTTTCTTGATGACGAGCTTGAGGGAAAGTTCGGCCTTGCTTGTGCTTGAGGGGAGCCCGTGAGCGTGGTCGAACTTCATTCTGTCCTCCTACGAAATCTCCTGAGGGAGAACTTCATGCTCTTTTGTCGGAACTTCCTTGGTGACGAGCTCGAGAGAAAGTTCGACCTCGCTTGCGCTCGGAGGGAAGGTCCGTCAGCGCGGTCGAACTTTATTCTGCCCTCCTACGAAACCTCCTGGGGGAGAACTTCGTGCCTTTTTGTCGGGGCTTCCTTGGTGACGATTTTGAGGGAAAGTTCATCCTCGCTTGCGCTCGGAGGGAGGGTTCGTGAGCATGGCCGAACTTCATTTCGCCTCCTACGAAATCTCCCAGGAGAGAACTTCTGCTCTCTATTTTTCTTCCAAAGGAGAATCGTGATCCGAACGCGGATCCTCTGCTCTCTATTTCTCCTTCCTAAGGACGATGGATATGATGGGCCAAATGCTCTTCCTTAGGATCGATTTTCGATATCCTAATGGTGGATTTTCTGATGGAGTCACCATCGGAGGCTGTTGCATGGCCTGCACCATCTCGATGAGGCCCTGAATCTACTGCATCAGCAGGTTGAATTGCTTCGGGTCTATCATGGTCGTCGGTGGAGGTGGAGGTTGAAGTATCGATGATGGAGTGGAAATGGATGGATTCGGCTCAGATCTGACGATAAAAGTGATAGATCTCTGAATAGTCACCTTCTTTTGAGGCATCTCTTGGGATTAAGGAAGAGAATGAAGATGAACCTTTGAGAAGAAGGTCGGTAGGATTGATTGAGCACTTTTTTAAGAATAAGAATACCTTAGAGATAGAGGTTCTTTCTCTAATGTCAATTCTATTGATGTAGAATCTGATCGACTTCAGGACAAGCTAGAGTAGAGGAGGATGAGGTCGCCATCGATGATCTGCAAAATAAAGTCTCATCCAGAGCTGGTGGTGGTGGCTCTGGTAGGATCCTCCAATGATCAAGTCAGCTCTTCTGATCAACAAAAATGGAGTGCTCAGACAGAAATTCAGCAGAGTTTTGGAAAGAAGAAGAGAGCTTAGAGCTTAGAGAAAACGTATCTAGAGGATCCCTTTTTATAAGCGAAGCTTGATTGATGGTGACAGTTGCAGCTGTCTGGCAGTGAGCCGTTCGAGGTCTGATGGAGTTCGGTACAGAGAGGAAGGTATCATTAGGCTGATAGTGATAGTCATACTATCTAGTGGCAGGCCGCTCGAGGTCGGTAGAGTCTGTCATAGAGGAGGGCACTGTCTATAGCATCGCCTATAGCAGACTGATGGCGATCATTCGTCGAGATTTAATAACCGTAGTTCAGAGGATGCAAACATTGATTGGTGAAAAATCCTGACATATACCAATTTCAAAGGAGTTCGGATTCCTAAAGGAAATACGGCTAGAGAGGATCATCTAGGAGGAATGCTAGCTAAAGGAGAGGTTCAAAAGAAGTTCGACTCCTAGAGGAGTTCGACCGAAGGAGAAGTCCGAAAGGAGTTCGACCGAAGGAGGAGTCTAGAAGGAGTTCGGCTCCCATAGGAGTCCGACTGAAGGAGGAGTGCGGAGGAAGTTTGGCTTCCGTAGGAGTCTGACTGAAGGAGGAGTTCGAAGGAAGTTTGACTCTTGGAGGAGTCTGATTGAAGGAGAGATCCGAAAGGAGTTCAGCTCCCATAGGAGTCCGACAGAAAGAGAAGTTCAGAGGGAGTTCGGCTCCCATAGGAGTCCGACTGAAAGGGAGATCCGAAAGAAGTTCGGCTTTCATAGGAGTTCGACTGAAGGAGGAGTGTGGAGGAAGTTCGGCTCTTATAAGAGTTCGACTGAAGGAGGAGTGCAGAGGAAGTTCGACTCCCATAGAAATCTGACTGAAGGAGAGATCCGGAAGGAGTTCGACTCCCATAGGAGTCCGACAGAAGGAGAAGTTTGAAGAGAGTTTGGCTCCCTTAGGAGTCCGACCGAAGGAGGATCCGAAAGAAGTTTGGCTCCTATAGGAGTCTGACAAAAAGAAAAGTTTGGAGGAAGTTCGACTCTCGTAGGAGTCTGACTAAAGGAGAGATCTAGAAGGAGTTCGACTTCCATAGGAGTTCGACTGAAGAAGGAGTATGGAGGGTGTTCGGCTCCCATAGGAGTTCGACTGAAGGAGGAGTTTGGAAGGAGTTCGGCTTCCGTAGGAGTTCGACTGAAGGAGTTCAGAAAGAGTTTGGCTTTCGTAGGTGATAGGAACGCGATGTTGTCGTTAAGACACCATGTTTATCAGTTTAATCCGACTTCTCAAAATTATTGAAAATGCGTAAATAGTAGTGAGTCAGGTCGAATCCATAGGAAAGGTAGTGTTTTTAGATTTGAAATCTTTGATTTTTGAAAAGAAAAGAAGAAAAGGATTTTTAGAATCAAAAGTGAAGTCGGAAAAAAAAATAAAAATTAAAAGGTGCAGGAATTTAAATTTGGTACTAAGATCTATTAGTTAGATCTTAGCATCTACTTATATAATAAAATAAAAAGTAATAATTAAAATATAGAAATTAAATTACAATAAAAATTAAAGTAAGAAATTAAAATGCAAAAATAAAATTTTTATTAATTAAAATTTTAAAATTTAAATACATAAAATTTAAAAAGAAATAAAATAAAATAGCCTGATCTCTGATCTTGGATCGGCATTGGCAGAAAGATGGTGTAGAAGCTCGGCTCTTCTTCTCGACATTCGTTGCTTCGAAGCAGCCTTTAACCCATAGCCTGGCTTCGCCCTATACCAAAGCTTCACCTTGATCGGAGATATCAATTTTTGATGGCTTGGGGTCCTTTTTATAGAGCTAGGAGGGTTGGATATTTTTTCTAAAGGCAATATGGGACTAATGAATTTTGTAATCATCAAAATTTGAATAAAATTCAAATTAAAACAACTTTGATACGACTCTGGTAAATTTGATAAAATCCAGCCATTCAATAGGAATCCAACGGTCTAAAAATCATCAAAATCGGATGCAGATCAGCTCAGATCGGGTCGGATTAAATTTTGGCCGTTGAATCACGCTTGATCGAGAAAATCTGACCGCAAATCGCGCTTTGGGAGTCTTGATCACCGTCGGCAGCATTCTGGACCGTTAGATATTCATCACTTGGTTTTCTGGCTGTTGGATCGTGCCAGATCGCTTAATAGAATTTGAATCAAGCCTGGAAATCACCACCGCCGTCCGATCATGACCACAATCAACCGCAGCCGTCCGATCGCGCAATTACTATTCCCATGGACCGGATGAACCAGCCGCACCGCACACCACAGCCAATCAGCGCTTCTATCGCCGAGTGAAATGACCAGATTGCCCTGTGAGCCGCGATAAATTTCTGTAGACCCTTTAAGGGTCTAGGTCCACCACATGGCAGGCTCTGATTCGCCGAATTTTGCTGAGCTGGCGGTCCACGCCTGGATCGTGGACCGGCTGATGGCTTCAATGGCTGAGTCAGCTTGATGGCTTGGCTTGGCTTGGTGGCTCGGCTTATGGAGAGCCGGCTGAGCCGTTTTCTTTTTTTATTTAATTTTTATTTATTTTATATCTTTCAAAATTCATATATTTTCCATTTTAGCTTCATTTTACTTAAAATTTATTTCATTGTAATCAGAAAAATAAGCTCTTTCTATTGATAATAAAATTTTATTTTTTAATTTTTATTATTTTTTAATTAATTTTTTAATTAAAAAATATTAATTTCTCAAAAATTATATATAAATTGATTATTAATTTTTAAAAATTAATATCAATTAATTAATAAATTAATACTTTTATTGATAAATTTATTATACTTATCACACCCCCCAACTTAAGCTTTGCTCGTCCTCGAGTAAAGAAAGAATTTAGTTTTAAATACCTTTTAACTTTAGAGTTTCGAATTTTACCTAAGAAATTTTTAAAATGGCCATTGATATTCAGTAGAGCTTAAATGAGATATATCATTGGGATATTAATACTTATCAATAGAAAAATTAAGTAAAGAATATTAAATTTTTTAGAACTTTTTCTAAATTATTCTACTTTTATCTCTGATTTGTCTAAACTTTCATATAAGCAAGTGTATTGCTACTTCCATCCTTCATTTTTTATTTTCACATTGCCCACTTTTTGATGCGAATATCATTGCTTACTTAGGCAACGGGACCCGGTTACTTGGTGGGAAACCAATGATTTTTTTTTTTTTTAACGTTGTACCACTATTGAGTGTCTTAATTTCTTAAGCTTTCTATTTGATCCATATAGCGAGTCTTAGGCCAATAACTCCCAAACCAGTTGGCTTTAGGGCACTAGGTATAGAATACCCCTCGGGCTTACTAGCTCGAATTAAATAGGCTACGAGTTAAGACTAGCTTTACAACGAGCTTCTTTGCCCTTCCCACCTTTTGATGCGAAACTCAATGCTTGCTTAGGCAAAGAGGCCCGGTTACTCAGTGAGAAGTATTTGAAAACTATTTTATTAAAATAAATTTTTATATGAAGAAACGTATAGTTATCCTACACAAGCCTATAAAAAATAGACTTTTCTTTGATGCTAGTAGAAATAATTAAAAATGCTCCAAAAATTTTTTTTATGTTCTAGACTTAAATCTTTATTGAATTTTCTTAATACTTGATTCCTCAATATCTCATAGATTCTCTAATCTGTGTATCAATTTTCTTTTTAAAATGCTTAGTTTAATTCGATTCTTAAGCATAATCAGGTATCTAAATACTAAATACTAACTTTTTTGAGGACTTAAAATTTTAAAATTTTTATTTTTCTCTCCCTCCAACTTAATCGACATTGTCCTCAATGGAGAAGAGGAAAAAATAAAGGATGTAATAAAAAAAATGAAAGAATACACCTAACTCAGTATATTTTTTTATTTTTTTATTTTTATTTTTATTTTTTTTTGGTCCAGCACATGCCTTTACAAATTTGAGCTCTCCCTCCAACTTATTCAAATTATCCTAAAAAAAAAAAAAATAAATTAGATAAAAACTAAATATTGGGTTGCCTCCCAACAAGCGCTAAGTTTACCGTCTTCAACCAGACACAATGTAGCTCACTATCCTGTGTCGAATATTGGATTGACAAATTCCAATGGTTTTGGATTGCCAATCTCAGAAAGTTGATTTTTAATCCCATTATTGATATATTCACTGTTAATTTTTGGGATATATTTTATGATTCCATTCTCAGACCCATATTTATTAAGAATTTCTCCTATTTGTTTTTCTAAAATGCTCATGAATGGAGTTTTAGGAGTTAAGTTTGATTCAATGGATGCTGGAATGGTGACTAAAGGCGGTTTTAATTCTGGAGGTAAATTAATGTGATCCTGCTTAAACAACTCCATTGACATTTCATTACATGCCTTTTGATTTTTATAAGAAGAACCAGCTTCTAGGGTTGAAGGGAATAGGACATTAGGTTTATAAGTCTTGGGTAAATCATCTATTCTCTTTTCCCTTATTTCTATCTCATTTAAACTGGAACTAGCATCAGTACTAATTCCTGGCTTGGGTTCTTCTATGTGGTTAGTCTTAGTACTAACCAGTTCCTCTAAATTTTTATTTTGGCTAGCATCAGTACTAGCCTCTCTCACCTGGTCTTGATATGGGTCCATAAGAATCCTATAGCTTTTAAGTTCAGAAATTACTTTGGTATTCTCAAATTGGAGATTCTTAGATGAAACATTAGATTGATAATTTAATCCAGGTGGTTGGTAGTCATTAGGTGGGTTATTTGAAATTGGTAGGTTCGATAGTTGATCTAGTTCTCTCCTCATGTTAGACTCAACTAATTATCCTATTTGAGCTTCTAGTCTGGCGATAGATTCCTGTTGAGTCAGAATCAATTGTTGAAGTTGATTAAATCTATCATCAGCTAGATTGGTCTATTGAGGAGGTGGGTATGAAGACTGATTATAATATGATGGCTGGTTAAACTGACTAGGCTGACCATTATTATAGGCATAATTTTGATAATTTTGCTCAAATAAAATTTGGATCTGAGCCTGAGTCTGTTGGGATGTCCAAGAAAAATTAAAGTTACTCCAATATGAATTATATGAATTTGAAAATGGGTCATTAATCAATTTGGAGTATCCTTGAGTAGCTTGAACTTGTTCTTGGATAAAATATGAAAATCATGCAGTCATAGGATATTCACTTATATGATGGGTTGGACTAGTACAGATTGAATAACTTTCCTGATAATTAGAAGATTGTTGACCTAGGGTTAGGAGTTGATCTATTTTCTGATCAAGAAGGTCAACTTTATCTAATTTTTGGACTATTAGATTTATATTAGCTATTTGATTATTATGTTTAATATGAATCAACCATTCAATTAAGTTCAACTAAATCAGAAAAGCGATTTTCTACCATGCATGTATTAGTGTAACCCTAATGTATGGTTTAAAAATTTTTAGAATTTTTATTATTATTATTATTATTTTATTATATTAAAAATTAATTTTTTTAATTATTTTTATTTGTTAATTTTAATTTAATTTAATTTAATTTAATTATTATTTTTAGTTAGTTTAATTTTTATTTTATTTTATTTTTATTTTATTTTTAGAGTAAGAAGAAGAAAGAAAGAAGAGTTCTAAAGAAGAGGTCCTAAGGAGTCCTAGAATTAAGAAGAAAGAGAAGAATTAGGTTTAATTAGGTTTGATGTTGGTTAGCAATCAAGTTGGTCAATCAATCCTGACTAAGGGTTATCCTAGATCTAGACAGCTCCTAACTGTCAAGGTCACCTTCAAGCCCTCCAAGTGTAGGATTAGCCAATCAACTGGCCAGATAAGTATAAGGTTGGTGGGAGTCCCCCCGTTGCTTGCCTTAGACATCAATTGTGCTTGGCCAGGTAAGCGAACGGAACCAATTAGAAACCACCTTCCTTCGGGCCCAATCGTCCCTGAACCACTTTTCTAGACACCAGTCAAATTGACTTATCCTAATCCGGTTCAACTCTTTGGATTTCTTATCCTATTGAGCTCGAGTTCCTAGGGTTGATATCTAATTGATTTTAAAATTAAAGACTTAGGTCAATGTAGGATGCTGGTTGGTTGTTTGTGGGCTAAGGAAGGGTGATCAAATCCTCACCTTATCTTGTTTAATTGGATTGTGCTCTTAATTTGATTTAATATGATATGCAAAAAAAAAATTCAATCAAAGGATTTTATGTAATTTAAACTAGATGCATGTAACTAATTATATTCTAAAAGGCTTACCTTGCCTCCAGCAATCACCAAAAAAAATAAAAATAAAAATAAAACTAATATGATACATGCTCTAAACAGTTAAGATTTCTAATCTTATCATGAGACTTTTAATTAGATTTAAATAAATATTTTTTTTAAATTAATTTAAAAAATTAAAATAAATAAATAAATAAAAAAAGAAAAGAGAACTAGGGTTAGGATTGATCTCACCAGGCAAAACTTCTGATTCTTTTTGTTCTTTTTTTTCTGTAAAATAATAAAAAAAATTAGTAAGAAAATAAAAATTTTATTTATAATTTATTTATAAAAAAATCAAAAAGATCAAAAATTTAATATCCGTGCCTTCCCCGGCAATGGTGCTAAAAACTTGATAGGAACGCGATGTTATCGTTAAGACACCATGTTTATCAGTTTAATCCGACTTCTCAAAATTATTGAAAATACGTAAATAGTAGTGAGTCGGGTCGAATCCACAGGGAAGGTAGTGTTTTTAGATTTGAAATCTTTGATTTTTGAAAAGAAAAGAAGAAAAGGATTTTTAGAATCAAAAGTGAAGTCGGAAAAAAAAATAAAAATTAAAAGGTGCAGGAATTTAAATTTGGTACTAAGATCTATTAGTTAGATCTTAGCATCTACTTGTAATAAAATAAAAAGTAATAATTAAAATATAGAAATTAAATTATAATAAAAATTAAAAGCAAGAAATTAAAATATAAAAATAAAATTTTTATTAATTAAAATTTTAAAATTTAAATACATAAAATTTAAAAAGAAATAAAATAAAATAGCCTGATCTCTGATCTTGGATCGGCATTGGCAGAAAGATGGTGTAGAAGCTCGGCTCTTCTTCTCGGCACCCGTTGCTTCGAAGCAGTCTTTAACCCATAGCCTGGCTTTGCTCTGTACCAAAGCTTCACCTTGATCGAAGATATCAATTTTTGATGGCCTGAGGTCCTTTTTATAGAGCTAGGAAGGCTGGATATTTTTTCTAAAGGCAATATGGGACTAATGAATTTTATAATCATCAAAATTTAAATAAAATTCAAATTAAAATAACTCTGATATGACTCTGGTAAATTTGATAAAATCCAGCCGTTCAATAGGAATCCAACAGTCTAAAAATCATCAAAATCGGATGCAGATCAGCTCAGATCGGGTCGGATTAAATTCTGGCCGTTGGATCGCGCTTGATCGAGGAAATCTGGCCACAAATCGCGCTTCGGGAGTCTTGATCACCGCCGGCAGTGTTCTGGACCGTCAGATATTCATCACTTGGTTTTCTGGCCGTTGGATCGCGCCAGATCGCTTAATAGAATTTGAATCAAGCCTGGAAATCACCACCGCCGTCCGATCATAACCGTAATCAACCGCAGCCGTCCGATCGCACAATTACTATTCCCATGGACCGGATGGACCGGCCGCACCACACACCGCAGCCAATCAGCGCTTCTGTCACCGAGTGAAATGACCAGATTGCCCTGTGAGCCGCGATAAATTTCTATAGACCCTTTTTAAGGGTCTAGGTCCACCACGTGGCAGGCTCTGATTCGCTGGATTTTGCTGAGCTGGCGGTCCACGCCTGGATCATGGACCGGCTGATGGCTTCAATGGCTGAGTCAGCTTGATGGCTTGGCTTGGCTTGGTGGCTCGGCTTACGGAGCCGGCTGAGCCATTTTCTTTTTGTATTTAATTTTTATTTATTTTATATCTTTCAAAATTCATATCTTTTCCATTTTAGCTCTGTTTTACTTAAAATTTATTTCGTTGTAATCAGAAAAATGAGCTCTTTCTATTGATAATAAAATTTTATTTTTTAATTTTTATTAATTTTTATTATTTTTTAATTAATTTTTTAATTAAAAAATATTAATTTCTCAAAAATTATATATAAATTAATTATTTATTTTTAAAAATTAATATCAATTAATTGATAAATTAATACTTTTATTGATAAATTTATTATACTTATCAGTAGGAGTCCGACTGAAGGAGAAGTTCAGAAGGAGTTCGAATCCTGGGGAAGCCCAATCGAAGGAGAAGTCTGGGAGGAGTCTGGCTCTTAAAAAATTCGGTAGAAATTCGATTGTTGGGGGAGTTCGACCGAAGATCGATCGCTGAGAAGTTTGATTGGGTTCTGCCATTAAAGGAGTTTGGCCACTGAATGAGTTCGATTGTTGGAAAGAGAATTTTCGATTGAAGCTCTTCCATGATTACCAGCTGCATTAGGCTAAGCACCAAGCCAAATTTCGACGGGAGCGAGATTTATCCCCAACAGATGGCATTTCTCCACTTCCAACCAAAAACACATAAATATTAATATTTTATTAAAAATAATAAATTTTATAAAGAAAGAATAATGTGATGTTCCTTGAGTTGAATACCATCTATCATTTATCTTATCCTTTGGTTTGCTGAAGATTGGCGTGCTGATGCGGACGTATCAATCATTAATATTTGAAAACTCCAAAGTCATCCCATGTCTCCTGTTTAGGGATGAAAGTGGGTTCGGGCCGACCCGAGGCCCATCGGGCTGAGCTAGCTTTGGATTGGGCTTCGGACTTGGTCTGAAACTATTCAGGCCGGGCTTGGACCAAAAAATAAGGTCCGTTTTATTTTTGGGCCAAGCTCGAGCCTACCTTTGGCCCGACCCAAGCCCGACTTGTACCCAGGCCCTAAACCCTAAATCCTAAAAATATTATTTTTTAAAATTATTTTATTATTTATATCGATAAAATTTTTTTATTTATTTTTATATTAATAATATTTTATTAATAAATTATTATTTTGCCCTTCCAACATTCAATGCCAGCCTCCGCCACTATTCACGAAGGATGAAAATAAAAGCAGCCACATAAAAAGCGCTGGATTGTGCTTAGGTAGCGAGGCTTCTATGACATGATTAAAAACATAACATGACAGAAGTAGGAGGGGAAAGCTGCACAGCTTGCCATCAGAAAACATAACATGAAAGGCAAATCCTGATACTTTAAGTTAAATAAACAAAACATCTAAAATAGTCTCCGATTGAATTAATAATTAATAATATAAGATAAAATAATAATGTCATATCTTCAAAAAAGAAATCACATAGTATAAAAAGGAATCATATAGTATAAGCTCAAAAAATACTAAGTCCTACAAGAATATCGTGGTGGCCATGGTCGCTTGGACCTTCTCAGGAAGGTCCTCAATGGTCACTCCTCCTACTCTGTCACCTATGATGGAGCCTCTCCTATATCAGTAGACGTCTCCTGATCATGCATATGAGGAATATCAGGTGTTGCTGGAGCATCTACGAGCTAAGTGACCTCATATAGATCCACAAATATGCCTGTAGCAAAAGGATCATACTGATGCCAACTAGAACCCGATGCTGTTATCTAGGGTACGTAGGAAGATGATGGTCCTGGTATCTGTGGATCAGAAGATGGCAGTATATATGCAACATACGACGGTGACATTAGCAGAATATATGGTGATGACATATGTGGAATATATGGTGATGGTATATATCTCGTATCTAGCGCATCGGATGCTCCATGCTAAGCTACGCCACTATCAGGGTCATAACCAATCATCGTTAATGTCCCTGCACATGATCTCTCCATCTCCCATAGTATCTGGGTCTGCTCGTCCTCATCAGTCGTAAATAAAGCATGACAAGTGTCCAGCATAAGATCCGACATCCAATCAGCCTATATAACAAAAACATAATTAGAATATGCAACAGATATAAAATTCAATATTACATTAAATAAAATATATAATGCATAGTTTTCATGAACTTACCAATGCGTGCCTGAAAAGAAGCATCAACTGAAAAAAATACAGGCTCGTGTGCACCTAAAAAAAAATTCTGAAAAAAAAGCCTACTGCTGCCTGAAAAAATCTATAAAAAAATCTAAAAAAAATCAAAAAAAAATTGCAAAAAACCAAAAAAATTCAAAAAAAACTGCCCTGAAGGTGCCTACATTTAAAATATAGGCGCCTTCAGGCATCTTTTTTTTCTATTTTTTATTTTTTAATTAAAAAAGCTCAAAAGAAAAAAAATTAAAAAAAAGAAAGAGAGAGAGAGGGAAGGCGCCTACATTAAGTGATATACCTAGTCTTCATCCAGGGCACTTTTTTTTTCTAGTTTTTTTAGATTTTTTTATTTTTTTAGGAGGTAGTAATAGGCTTTTTTTCTGAATTTTTTTAGGTGCACGTGCGTCTGTATTTTTTTTCAGTCAGCGCATCTTTTCAAATATGTATTTCAAGATGCATGCGGATCGAACGATCAGAGATCCGATCGAATATAGGCTGGACTCCAATCGACCGAAGTCTAGTCTACCTTATATATATAATATAATATTATATATATAATATTATGAATATATTTTTATTATAACAGTCAATTGATCAATTGACAACAACGCATTTCAACGAATGTCCAGAAACTTGATAATGAATATGACATCAGCCGATCAATGAAAAATAGATGCAATAAATAAGCAGCCTCAATGAAGACTAGGTATATCACTTGAAGATTGAAATGAAAGAGTATGATTGATCGCTAATCAAATAAGATGTTTTAACAATAGTGCACCGAACAACTACGAAGAAAGAACTATGAAGCAAATTTCTAGGAGTGTGGAGGGTGCTGGGTGGGGGTAAGGGTCGTGCGGTGGGGAAGTGTGTGGCAGGGTGGGGGTAAGGGCCGTGCACAGTGGGGGGTGGGGGTGGGTGGGGTAATGACCGACTGCGCAGGGAGGCTGGTGGTGGGGGTGGAGGGTAGGGGTGTGGGGCGGCTGTCGAAAGCGAAGAGGACCATGGGACGGCCAAATGGGGGTAGAGGGAGGGAGGGCATGGAGGGAGGGCGTCGGATGGGGGAAAAAGGGGAGAGGAAAAAAAACCCTGTAGGATGGGGGCACCGAAGAGAGAAGGAAGTCATTCAAGAGCAGTTCGTTGGAGAGGAGAAGTCGAAAGAGAGTGGACAAAGGGAGGGAGGGAGGTGGGGGGCGACCGTCGAAAGCGAAAAGGGCCGTGGGATGGCCAAATGGGGGCAGGGGGAGGGAGGGCATCAGATGGGGGAGAAAGGGGAGAGGAGAAAAAAATCCGTAGGGCGGGGGCATCGGAGAGAGGAGGAAGTCGTTCCGGGGTGGTTCGTCGGAAAGGAGAAGTTGAAAGAGAGTGGACCAGAGGGAGGAAGAGTGGACTGAGAGGGTTTAAGGGGGCTAAAATCGTCAACGTGGATGGCATTTTTAAAATCACCATTCAGATTAGCATTTTTAAAATCACCATTCCGATTGGCCTTTTTAAAATCGCTATTTCGGTTGGCGTTTATTCTTCTTCTTCTTTTTTTTTTGGCACTCTACGTGAGATAATGATGGAGATCGGAAATTAGGTATAAATGTCATTTTGAATGACATTTTATCATAAAAAAATTATCATTTTGACTGGCATTTCATCCTCTCATATCATTTCTGTAAAAAAAATTAAAACTTGAATTCTTTGGATAAATATTTCTTAATTTTGCATTAGTACGTAAAAGAGCTCCAAGCAAGCTTCAATATCCCTGCTGCCCAATGATCTAATAAATAGTAGTTTAATGTAGCTGATTGGATGCTTCAAGGCCCAACCTAGCTACCAAATTACTTCTATGACCACGTAACACAATGCGATTGATGTTACACACCACAGTCCTATCATGCATCACATTTTTAACCTCATGAATTGCACCTATGTGCTTCCGCCTTATGGCATGGAAATTTTCTTCCTTTTTTTTCTTTAATCATGGTGAACGCCCTGGGATTATTCTAAATATTATATGCTGATTTAGTTGGGGATTTTTCCTCTAATTTTGCTTTCAAAATTCATATGACAGAAAGTAAGCCTTGATAAGATTGCCCCATTATATGAAAAGTCATATATGAAATACGATGAAAAGATCCTACTCGATAGCCATTTCTTGCTTTGTATGCTGCAACAAAATGATCTTGTTGGTGATTTATAATAAAATCTTGCTTAAAGAAGCATGAAAAAGCTCTTAGAGAAGGCAAAAAAATAATGAGGAGGTTGTATTTTGACATGATTAATGTCATCTTATGTGAAAGATATTTAATATGAAAATAATGTAATTATTACGGTGGTAACATAAATACTTTGGATTAGTCGTGGTAATGACTAAAATATCTTTGATTAGTGTACAGTCATGAATCCTCTGAACAACCTAAATTATCCGTGTGCTCTCCGATCTAATGGCTGAATTGAGGTGCATATCTGGGCCATTTTCTTCAACATGATCAACGGTCCACCCAATACTTGAGTTCCCCGATTTACCTCTATTAGACAATTTCTCAGCTTGCATGATAACTCGCTTTGCAGATAAGTCACAATCTAGTTTTGATCCAGTTGTAACCAAACTGTTACCCATTCCAAATGATTTCATGGAAGCAGATAAGGTATTCAAATCATATCAATAATAGCCACCCCATTCTAGTGGAGCGAAAGAGGGCTATAATGCCGCAATGACGTGAACAATGGCCCAAGATTTATGGAACGACATATTTCCATGATATTTCTCTCCTACAAATATCAAAAACCTGAAAGACCCAAGTAAACTGTCCCTTTTAGAGAATCAGTTGTTGCTTCATCTTCTAACTTGAGCGTTGGAGGTTTCTCGCCAAGTATAATTTTTCAGTTCAGACTTATTTTGCAGATCATTCCAGCATTCCTATGCAAGATCGATCGTTCGACTTCCAACGTAAACCAACTCAAGCAACAACGGATAGAGGAAGAAAGTACTTTCTTTGAACATGCTACTAAGGTGAACCTCGTCTCGTCTCACCAATGCCATCACATCCCACTAGGCGGACACACAGGCTGATGATCATGTCCAGCCATTGATGGTAGAGACCCTCTCATCGCTTAACTGGCTCTAGTTACCATGGACCAGTTCAACTTGCTCTTCCAATAGGTCCATACTCTAATAGCCACCGTTCAGGCAGTCCAAACTGCCTTTGTGCCTCCCCCGATGGCACCACAGCCAAACCAAGCTGCCCTTGCACTACTCTCAATTGTGCAGCCAATGTTTCCCTCAACAGTACCAACTAAACCCCCTGCGACGGTACCGCTATAGTTTTTGCCTCCCAACTACTACCATGGTCTGAACCTCCTCGAACAATCTTGCAAAGTTCAAAGAGAAAGCAGATCCAATGGCGGTCTCTTAGCCCACGATCAGGGCATGATTCAACCCCTGGTCATCATTCTCCTTAGTAATCTGAGTCCTATATCGCTTGAGACCTCGTGATTGAAAAGCAGCTTCAAGAGCTTGACAAGCAGATCGAGACTATTAATAAAGCCTCTTCGGCACAACCTTATGATGAATTTAGCAGCGAGCCATCCTTTATTTTAGAGATAATGTAGTAGCTGCTGTCTCCCAACTTTAAATTGCTCTAGTTCGAGACTTACGATGGGACTTTAAATCCCGTCGATAATCTAGAGACTTTTAAGGCAGCGTTATTCTTTCAAGGAGCAACAGATGCCATCCTTTGCCGAGCATTTCCTGCTACTCTCAAGGAAGCAGCTCGATAATGGTATTCAAGTTTCAAGCCGACCTCAATTCACTTTTTTGAAGAGTTAGGTCGGTTCCTTGCTGCCCACTTTGTCAGTAGTAGATGGCAACAGAAGTGATCTGACTACCTCAATCCTATTAGACAAAAGGAGGGAGTCAATTTATGTTTTTATAAGCCGCTTCAACATGGCAATCTAGAAAGTTCACGATCCAGACCAATCAACCATAATGACCATCTTAATGGATAGACTTTTTCTTGAGACTATCTCAATATGCTTGGTCGAGCAAAAAAATATTCTCATTTGGAGGAAGCCTTCGCTGAGAATGCCTCTGTCGATTCTATTTCGACAGGATCAAATAAAGAATGCTCCATGGAGCAGGAGGAAGGTCATTGCTAATGCTCCTAGTCCCCACCTTGAAGATAAAAAAATGGGAGCCCTTCTAGAAACCACTGATCTCAAAGCTTTCAAAGAAGAGACCGATAGCATTCTCCTCCGAGGTGATATAATAATTACACGCTTCTGAATGTACCCAAGGAGAGATATTGATGGAGGTACTTGATAATTATCATAAATTACTAAATAATTATCATAAATAATATAATATTTAATATTTATTTTAAAAAATTAATAATTTTATTAATATTTTTTAGAAAATAAGCTCACCAATGCGAAGAGCTCAATTTATGGGTTCAAATGGATCAAATTTCATGCAAATCGAAGCTAAATTGGCAAAATTACAAAGTCCGAAAGTTAAATGAAAAAAGAAAAAAAATTAATTAGATCGATCGGTCCAGCGAAACCGGCCCAACGCCAGCACCAAACTGACCACGGACCGCACCAGCACCGACCCAGCAGACTGACCCAGCCCACGCACAGAGCAAGGCCTGGCCCATCTCCCCTAGGCCTTAACGTCACCTTGATGTCAGGAAAGCACGTGGTCCACCATGGATCGAATGCCAGTATGGTAGGCATGAACCCCTAAAGGGTCCACACAAAATCTATCATGGCATTCAGGGGCATTCTCATAATTTGATCCGATGTGGTGAATTCTGGTTGGTTGCAATCTTCGTTGCGGTCGATCTATAGGATCCATAGGCATAGTTAAGGTGCCATCTAACGGCTCTTATTTCTCCTGGTGAAGATCCAACAGTTCAGGGGCAATTCCCAGTTTGATTCAAAGTTTCCAACCTTCCTGAGTGCGATTGAACAGCTAAAAACATCCAGATCAATAGATCCGATGGCCCAAATTCAATCCAACATTGATCAGGCTGATTTTCTATTAGAGTAGGCATCCCACCACAATAAGCAACCATCCAAGTTGATTTTCTAGTTGTCAAGCTTCCTTACCTACAAAGCAATTCTTGATCGCCCAAGCCTATGGACTTTAAGGGCCGTAGTTTCAAGCTACCACCTAATGGCAAAATTTCTGACAAAAAGTGGAGTGAGATGAATCTAAGGTAACCAAACTATAGCTCAATAGTTTTGGTGCAAAACTTCAAGTGGAAGCCCAACCAGAGGCCCAGCTTGAACTTCCAATAGGGTTGGACACTCGAGATGATCTAGTCAAGGAGCACGCCCAACCATTTGAGAATCTTATGGAGGTTTCATTTAGAAAGGAGAATCCCCGCCAGATAGTGAAGATCGGATCTCGCCTGAATGAGGTAACCAAAAATCGATTAATCATTTCTTTATAGAAAAATGTGGATCTCTTCATCTGGTCAACTATAGACATGCTCGAAATAGATCTAAAGATGATGCCTCATTATTTGAAAGTGGATCCAACCTATCATCTAATAAAATAAAAAAATTAGAGTTTTGCCCTAGAGCGCTAGAA
The DNA here is from genome assembly GCA_006176705.1 of Cocos nucifera. Lineage (NCBI taxonomy): Eukaryota > Viridiplantae > Streptophyta > Magnoliopsida > Arecales > Arecaceae > Cocos > Cocos nucifera. The sequence goes on along the minus strand of QRFJ01003409.1, from coordinate 96,830 downwards.
GGCTATAGTTGAGGAGCTGGATAAATTAATAAAAGCTAGCTTCATCAGAGAAGTGATGTATCTAGATTGGTTGATGAATGTCATGCTAATAAAGAAAGCAAATAGAAAATGGTGTATGTGCATCGACTTCACTGATTTAAATAAAGTCTGTCCCAAAGATAGTTATCTGCTACCTTGGATTGACCAACTGGTAGACGAAACTTCGGGCCATGAGCTCTTTAACTTTATGGATGCCTTCTTCGACTATAATTAGATTTGGATGGCATCTGAAGATGAGGAGAAAATAGCCTTTATTACTGATTGCAGAATTTTTTGTTATAAGATAATATCCTTCGACTTGAAAAATATAGGAGCTACTTATCAACGGTTGGTGAACTTCAAAAATCAGATCAACCAAAATATGAAGGCATATGTCGATGACATGCTGGTCAAAAGTCGAGCAATATCGGATCATATTGTTGACCTTCAAGAAACTTTCAACACTCTTCGTTGATTCAAGATGAGGTTGAATCCTACGAAATATACTTTTGAAGTTACATCAGGCAAATTTCTTGGCTTCATGATTTTTTGAAGTAGCATTGAGGCAAATCCTGAGAAGATCAAAGTGATACTAGAGATGACACCGTTAAGAACGGTTAAAAAAGTGCAACATCTTACTAGCAAAGTCGCTTTCCTCAACCATTTCATCTCTAGATCAGTTGAAAGGTGCCTTTCCTTCTTCCAAACTCTCAAGAAGTCGAAAAACTTTTAGTAGACACCAAAATATCAAAATATATTTGAAGAATTAAAGCAATATCTCAGCTCTGCACCGCTACTTGCTAAACCCCAGCTTGGCGAAGAGCTGCTATTATATCTCACTATTTCTCCAATAGCGATCAGTGCGGTCCTTGTCCTTGAAGAGGGACAAGTTCAAAAATCTATTTATTATACCAACAAAGTCCTTCATGATGCAGAGACTAAGTATTTTAAATCGGAGAAACTAATTTTTATACCGGTCACCTCGACAAGGAAACTTTGGCCTTATTTCTAGGCTCCTTCTATTGCATTGCTTACAGATAAGCCAATTAAGGCCGTTCTTCATTGCCCAAGTATCTCAGGATGGATAGCAAAATAGGCTATGAGACTCTTGAAGTTGGATATATAATACCGCCCAAGACCTTCTATCAAAGCTCAAGTTCTGGCAGACTTCATCCTTGAATGCACCATCCTTGATAAAGAAGACTCAAAAAATATTGAAATCAAAGAAAGCTTAGAGAATCTGGAGAGCTTAAAAGATAAAGTAGATGTAGGATCAAAACCTAAAAAATTATGGACCCTTCATGTCAATGGCTTATCAAATCTATCAAGATCAGGAGTCGGGCTTATATTGGCCGATCCTTAAGGAGATGTAGCAAGATACACCTTATGCTTTGATTTTGACCACTAACAATGAGGCAGAATATGAATCTTTAATCACCGACCTAAAAATTATGAAAGAAGTAGAGGCTCAACATGCATCTAAAAGTTTTTAGCGACTCGCAGTTGATGGTGGGACAAATTAAAGGCAAGTATGAGGCCTGCAAGGAGAACATGAAGAAATACCTCCAAAAGATAAAAGATTTAATCTCATTCTTTAAGAATCTTGATGTCCAACAAGTCCCCGGGTACAGAATGCCAGGGCAAATACATTATCCAAGTTGGCATCATCATTGCCTGCTGACTTGATAAAGAAAACTTATTTTGAAACTCTAAAAACCTCAAATCTTGAGGAGCCTGCTGTTATTCAACGAGTTGATGAAGAGTCCAGCTGAATGGATCCTCTTTTAAAATACTTAAGATCAAATGAGCTATCGCCCGATCGAAAAGAAGTCCAAAAAATAAGAAATTGGGCCGCTTGATATGTCCTATACAATAACAAGTTGTACAAGAGGTCTTTCTCTTGGCCTCTTTTGAGGTGCTTACGTCCATCCGAGACTAATTATGCATTGTGAGAGGTTCACGAAGAAATCTGCGAAAATCATATGGAAGGTAGATCATTATCCTACAAATTCTTCGACATGGCTACTACTGGCCTACTATGTAATAAGATGCAAAAAGCTTCATCAAAAGGTGTGAATAATGTCAACTGAATGCTAGAATCCAGTGCCAACTAGTAGTACTTCGACTCCTATTGGTGATCCATGGCCATTTGCCCAGTAGAGAATGGATATTCTAGATCTTTTTTCTCGAGCATTGGGCCAGCGCAAGTTTCTTCTGATGACCATTGACTATTTCACAAAATGAGCTGAAGCTGAGCCTCTAGCTCGCATAACTGAAGCAAAAATGAGAGATTTCATCTACAAGTCAATTATCTATTGATATGATTTTTCTAAAGTATTGATAATCTCTGACAATGGTAGATAATTTAGTGGTGCTCCACTTCACGAATTCTATGAAGATCAAGAGATAGAACATTACTTTACCTCGATAGACCATCCACAAGCAAATAGAGAAGTAGAAGTCACCAAAAAAACTCTCCTATAAGGCTTGAAAGCCAGACTAAATAAGACAGGGGGTTCATAGGCAGATGAGCTTATCACATGGTATGGGCTTACCGGACCACTCAAAGAGTTCTCACTGATGAGACTCCTTTCAATCTTGCATTCAGAACTGAAGTGGTTATACCTATGAAATTTGGTCTCCCTTTTCTTAGAGTCAAGGAATATAGTGAAGACACCAATCCGGTGTGGCTTCGAGCTAACCTTGATTTGATTGAAGAAAATAGGGAACAGACTGCTATAAGAATGGCCGCCTACTGTCAAAGAATGGCTAGATACTACAACACTCAGATCAAAGCTAAGAAATTCCAAGTCGACAACTTGGTCCTTAAGCAAGCTGAAATCTCATAGCCCACAGAGTAGAAAAAGCTTTTACCTAACTGAAAAGGATTCTACTAAGTTGATAAGGTAGTACGCCTCAAAATCTATCATCTTAAATAACTCAATAGGACCCCACTTTCTAGGCCATGAAATTCAGCCAACTTATGTATGTATTATCAATGATAATATAATATTGCATAAATAAATCTTCAAATTATTTAGCTCATGCTTACGCATAAGTAACAGGGAAGATCAGAAAAGTTTTTGTAAAAGTTTTTTTGATTGAAACTGAATTTTCTTAAAGTTTCTTTGATCGGAACTATGTTCCTTTAGTTGGAACCAAACTTTCTTGAAGTTTCTTTGGTCGAAACTAATTTTAACAAAAGTTTCTTTGATCAAAACTAAACTTTTCTAAAGTTTCTTGATCGAAACTGATCTTTAGAAGATTCCTCCAATTAGAATCAACTTTAACTAAGTTCTTTTGATTGGAACTAGGTTCCTTTAGTCGGATCCAAATTTTCTTGAAGTGTTTTTGTTAGAACTAACTTAACAAAGTTTTTTTGATCGAAACTAAATTTTTCTAAAGTTTTTTAGATCAGAACAGGTCTTTAGAAGATTCCTTCAATCAGAATTGACTTTAACTAAGTTTCTTTGATCGGAACTAGATTCCTTTAGTCAGAACCAAACTTTCTCAAAATTTTTTTGGTTGGAACTAACTTTAATAAAGTTTTTTTTGATCAGAACCAAACTTTCCTAAAGTTCCTTGGGTCAGAATAGGTCTTTAGAAGCTTTCTCCAATTGAAAATGACTTTAACTAAGTTCCTTTTATCAGAACAAGTTTCCTTTAGTCGAAACCAAACTTGCTCGAAGTTTCTTTAGTCAAAACTAACTTTAACAAAGTTTCTTTGATTGAAACTAAACTTTTCTAAAGTTCTTTGGATTGGAACATGTCTTTAGAAGATTCATCCAACCGAAATTGACTTTAACCAAGTTTCTTTGATCGGAACAAGATTTCTTTAGTCGGAACCAAACTTTCTCAAAGTTTCTTTGGTTGGAATTAACTTTATCGAAGTTTTTTTTTGATTGGATCTAAACTTTCTCGAAGTTTCTTTGATCGGAATTAAACTTTAACAAGTTTCTTTAGTTGAAACTAATTTTAACTAAGCTCCTTTCATTAGGATCAATTTTGACAAAGTTCCTTATAACTAATTTTTAGGTTCCTCTAGTTAGGAATTAAACATTCTTAAAGTTTCTTAGATCCGAATACATCTTTAAAAGATTCTTGCGATCAGAATCACCTTTGATAAAATTGAAATTAGTTCTTTTAAAGTTTTCTTAGTCAAAATTGAATTCTCTTGAAGTTCCTTTGGTTGAAACTAGCCTTCCTAAGGTTCTTACCAATTGAAACAAATAAGAAAAATAGAAACAAATTATGGATTTATTCATTAGTAATAGAAAGCTTTACAAAAGCAACATAACAAGCACTATTTTTACAAAGGCAAAAAGAAAGTAGAAAACATAGATATACAACAAAGATTACTACAAATTCTATGAAATCGAAATATAAGTACTTTGTTGTCCTCCTCGTTCAAGTGTTGAACACTTTGAAGATGAAATAGCATGACCATGAGCTAGTTGGGATTAGTTCGAGGCCGTAATCACTGGAGCTCGCTGACTATCAAGTCAAAGCTTGGTTGTTTCTCTCCGTAGCTCCAAGCCATTGTCTTGAGCAAAAAATCTATGTTGAAGTTATCCTTGAGAGCCTTGAAACAATCTAAAAAAAGAATGTTTTTTAGAAGCAATCAGGTCCTTTATTATGAACGACGATGCGGTTCCGTCCTCATCCCTCTTAGAAGATTGTATGCTCCAGAAGCATCATGGAGACTTTCACTGAAGTCATGCCTTCTCAAGGTACAGGAATAGTGACAAATCTCTCAGGGCCGAGGATACGTGCACTCTCCAGGTGGGATGGTAATGACAAATATCTTAAGACTAAGAATACAATCATCCCACAAGTAGGATGACCATTACCAATGCCTCTGAACTAGTTAGAACCCATCGAAGCTATTCCACTTCATTAGGTGGACAATAATGGCCCTAGCAGAGGAAGCTAATTCCATCTCTTCCTAAGGAGCCGCTCTGCTTCGCCATCACCTTTAAGAAAATCCTGGCTATGGAATTGAGAAGAGAATGGGAGCCCACTATAAAAAGGGAATGCATCATAATTACTCCCATTAAGTCATACCATATGTAGGCTTGAGATTGGATGAATTCGTTGCCCCAGCAGTTGTGCATCAAATCTTTCTCATAAGGAGAATAACTATGTTACTTTCTATGCTGCATACATTTAATGTTGTACAAAAAAGTAGGCATATCCCAAAAATTGTGTGCATGTCCCACAAGAGGATTAGCTCGCAAGTTTTTGATCAGAATTGACCTACCCTAGGTTCCTTTGGTCGGAACCCAAATTCTTCTGTTCAAAAATCCAAATCTATCCGACTAGTATTCCCTAATCCGGGGTTCCTTTGTTTGGAATCTTAGCTCCCATGATGGAAATTATTGTATCTAAAGTTCCTTTAGTTGGAATTTATAAAAAATGCTTGATTTAAAGTCCTTAGATCGAAATGAATTTTTATATGTAAACAAAAATCATAGGAAGCAAAAGGGAAGCATTATTTACATAAAGTTCTTTACAATGACCTTCATAGGTCTAAGCATAAAACCAAGAAAAGAAAATGAAAGGCTTAAGAAGCGGTATTTGCCGTAGAGGCAGATACATTCGCGTCAGCAGCAAGAGGTTCCTAGATCTCATTCCAGAAGCCCAAGCCCAATTTCGAGTACTGAGCGGCAATCTTGTCTCGGACTAGATGCTTTCCTGCATCATAAGCATTGCTCGCAAAATCAATCTTTCCGTTGTGGTACTTCTTGGATGCTCAAAAGTCTTCAACAACTTTGGAAGTAGCAGCTTTAATCTGTGCTTCCATACTACTCTAGATTCTAGCTATTTTTCTTTCTATTGCTTCAAGTGTGCTTCTACTTTTCTCTAGTTTAGCCTTAAGCCCTTATACCCCTGCTGACTGAATGCCCAACAACTGGAAGTTCTCCTTTATAGCTCCCCTCAAGGTCGCTTTAGCATCCTCGGCTCTTCTTCTGGTAGCATCAACCCACATGGAGGCTTCCCCAACCTCCTTCCTCACTTTATCCCTCATGACCTTAAGCTTCTCGGCATCAGCTTTATATTTTCTCGATTCCACTGAGAGCTCAAGGGATTGCTTTATATATCCATTTATATAATGGACGAGCTATTAAAATTCTTTAACTTCAGTACAATTGACACAAACTTCAGAATGAATAAGAGTCAGAGGAATGTAAGGACCAGCTTCAACTTACCCAGATGAAGCAATCTAGAGTCCTTTTCCTTATTATCTTATGAGGCTTATACAATAACTTATTTGCATCAGCTGGAAGAGTAATCCAGAGAATGCTTCATGCATCAGCTTATAATCTTCTAATGCTGAGGCTTCCAGTCTTAGTTCGGTCAGTGCAGTTCTAGAAACTCTAGCCAAAGTGATCTTTGAAATCTCAGTCAGAGTAATTCTGGAAGTTTCAGCTATCTTAACTGGCTCATCGTCTAACAAAAAGTCAAAGACATTGGGACCTGGTAGGCTCAGGATAGCCTCACCAAACACATGATTCATTTGGCTTCTTCGATCTTCATTGGAAGCCGATGGGGACAAATCGAGTGGAACCCTCATGACTCTAAAATTATCAATAATATGAGACTCAGGCTCCTCCAACCTAGAGGTTGGAGGTGCGGGAAGACACTTGATCTTGGCACGAATAGCTCGGCCACTCATGGGCTCTGCTGATCTTTTTCGATGGATCTTTTGCTCTAGTTTCTTTAACAAACTTGGATCCATCCCTACAATCCAAACCATTAGCAGATTAGCATGTAATCTGAGTATAAAATGAATATATGATCCTAAGGCAAATGATCTATGCACACCTTCGGGACCAACTTGGTTGATGCCAACATTGAATAGAGTTTGCTTTGATAGAAGCTCCTTCAACTCTGGAATTGTGAAGTTGCATAGGATCTCTAAGTCTTGTCTTGGGTGCTGGTCTAGTGTTGGCTCTTTCAACATGATCTCCTAAGATTCGTTCCAATCAACAAAATCCCAGTCTTCATCCAACGTCAGAGAAACAAACAAATTGTGCTCTTTCCAACCATGAATGGTGGAAGGAGCATCTTGGATCAATGGACGAGTGGTCTTCTTCTTCCATGGTGATATGTACCACCATTTGCATGACCCGGGGTATCTCTTAAAAGTAAAAAAATAATAAAAAAGTATGATGCTGGGCTCAACCCCAACCAACATGTAAGCTGCAGTGAAATTGCAGATATGCCGCCATGAAATTGGGACTACTGAGCATGGTGACATCTTAAAAATTTGAAAAAAGAGTAATGAAGAAGGCATGAAAAGGAAGCCTCAACCCAGCCCAGAAATACTTCTTATAGAGGCTTATTCGGCCTGGGGGAGGACGACAATCCTGCTCCTCTGCTCTCGAGATTTTCATTTAAAATTTAGAAGGAATGTGGAATTGATTATGAAGCAATACCACATTCCTTTCCATCATTTGGACTAGAAAGTCATTGGAGCAAAATCAGGATTGCTGGAAAAAACCATTGCAAGGAAAACAAGAGAAGAATAGAAGAAAAGCACTTACAATTAAAGAACCCACGGCGAAAGAAGATGATGAAACTTTATCTTTTGTCTTGTACAAGGTTTTATATAAACCCAAATTGAGGAGATTTTCTAATGATTCATCTTCTCAAAACATTAATTATTGAAGACATGAATCAATAACCCTAGACACACGGCGGTCGCTAATTGGGTACAGTCTCTGCCGCTAATAAAGAAATTAATATAGATGGTAGAAATCATGTTTTGCACCATTCTTGAAGAAACGTGCAAAGACGTGCGATGGTATTTGCCATATGGAAGCAATTTCAATTCCATTTTTTTTCAAATCTTTTCAAATGTTGTTTGATGAATATTTTCAGAATAACAAAATATGGTTCAAACCAAAGTTCGAACCACAGCTCGGATTATAATTAGAGTACTCACATAAGCTCAAAGCTCAATTAACGAAGTACGAGCACTTTTAGCAAAAATGAATTTATACATTTGTATAGAAATTTGGATATAATATTTAGCTTACAATGAAAAAGAAGAAAGAAAACATAGTTCAGAATCTTTTAGTCCTGTGGTTGATTGGCCTCAAAATGATCTTCCTCAACATCAGTTTCTTCTATCTGAATAGTTGAATTGATTTTGCTTATTTCAATGAGATGATCAGATGCCTTCATAAACTTTTTAATGCTATCATCTATAACATCCTTCAAGCTTTCTTCTAAAAAATCAACTCATAAAAGCTCAGCATTATCTACTAGAAGGTACGTCCAAGTTATTACTTTGCATTTTTCAAAGCCTGCAGAGAATGTTGACTTACAGGCTTGGCTCATGACATTGATCCCTTTCTTGACTAACCGATTGAATCTTTTAAGGATGGTCGAAGCCAAAAGATTCTGATAAGAAAATCCATTGAGGAGGAGAGTCTGACTTTCCTCACTCAACTTCAACTCTACCTCTAGGTGCTTTACCCTTAATAGAGCCTTCTGAATCTCGGTCTGATATGCCAGTAGCTCTCGAATTGTTTGCACCATCTTTGAAGAAGGATCTTCATCCCTTTAAGACTTCCTCTCCTTGCAATCCTCTCTATAGAAAGTTCTAGGTCTTTTAGCTAAACTCCTATCAAGGCTCCTTAGAGAGTGAACCTTAGGAGGGGAACTTCTTTGTCTTCTAAGTGTTCTTCTTAGGTGCTTAATGTCGTCACGAGCTCGACGATAATCCCGCTCAACCTTAGATCTTCTTCTTTTGAGGTCTTCATTCATTTTGCAAGCCTGATTTATTTCATCATCTCGACAGTCGATCACCTCTTGAGCTTCATGAAGAGTCTTCTCTAAACAATTGATTTCCTTGACTAATTCGATGTTAGTAGCTTTCTCCTACTCCAACATATATCTCAGCTTATCAATCTCTTCTTTTGCCTCCACGAGCTCCAAAGCCGAAGCTCCAGAGGTAGCCCCTACAAAGTTAATTAATTAGATAACACCCAATCTAGGCCAAAGACTTTAGGACACCTACCATCTGACATTAGGCCCTATCTCCATCTAAAGCTCACCTTTTGTCGAATGAGAGATAACCTTGTAAAAACTCTATTGTGGTTCTGAGATTTTCCACAATAGATAGAGGAGGCACTGGTCGTGAAGACTCTATTTGAGTTTCAACCAAAGAAGACTCAAGTTAGGAATTGCCTGCTCTTGTGGATCTCTAATTTCTATTATCTCCATCAATTTTAAAGATTTAACCATATCCACAATCTTCGTCACCTCCACAGGAAGCTCCTTTACAAAAGTTTCTCCTATCAGAAGTTCCTTGGCAGAAACTTTGTTTGTAGAAATTGATATGGCAACCTTCACCATTAAGACCACGACTCCCATAATTTAAAGAGCATTTTCACCCCTCGCATCCATTGAAGCTGAAATTGGTACGATTGAAGGAACATCATTTTGAGTCTTAGCAATGGTGCCTCCAAAAGTCGGTAGATTCCCAGACGAAGCTTTAGCTTGCCTTTTTTGGGCAGATGACAACTCCAACATATTTATTAACATAGGATCCATCATCTTCAAGGTTTATAAAGAAAACTCAAAATAAGGGGAGTAGCGGGCACTCAAGTTGCAGTCATCTCCCCAACGCACTCACCAGACAAACTATAAAAAGAGAAGATGAAGACAAAAAGATATCTCTTGAATGAAAATATTGAAGGGACCACCGACTGAATGGTCCCCCCAATCATAGTCATTTTCAATAGCCCACACAACAAGCTGATGTTATCAGTCTTTAGACACCAAGAAGTGCAGCCGAAAGCATAAGCGCGTATTGTCAAATCTAAGGTATTGCTTAGGGATAGTCCTTTTGCTTGATTTTCAATCTCAACACTAGGAGATAGTGTTATGGTGGTAACATAAATACCTTGGATCAGTCATGGTAACGACGAAAATATCTCTGATCAGCATACCACCATGAATCCTCTAAACAACCTAAATTACTTACGTGCTCTCCGATGTAAAGGTTGAAATGAGGTGCATATCTGGGCCATTTCCTTCAACGTGATCAGCAATCCACCCAATACTAGAGTTCTCCTATTTACCTCAGTCAGATAATTTCTTAACTTGCATAATAACTCACTCTATGGATAAGTCACAATCCAGTTATGATCCAGTTGTAACCAAATTGTTATCCACTTCATATGATTTTGTGAGAGCAGATAAGGCATTCAATGTTAGATATATGTGCCCTAGAAGCCAGAATTGGCTGACACTTATAATACACTTCTAGGGGCAAAATTATAATTTTGACTATAATTAATGAAATGGGTTATTTTCTATCACACCTGTGTATTTAGTGTCTGTGATACATCCTTTGGGTTAATGGTAATGATAATTCATATTTTCAAGAGTTGAAAATTTAAGACATGAATAATCATTATTAACTCATAAACAGCTTTCGACCATAGGATCATCACGAGGATGGTGATTGATCCGAAAGGTTGGTGTACGATCGCTTTTCTTTAGTAGATGAGTCTTGAGTCTACGGTGTGGAGACACCGGAGCGAGAGTACAGGTACTCGTTAGAGAACGAGGGCACTGAGCGTGACCACCTCGAGTAGTCATTAGGAAGTCTACCTTCTCGTCAATGACTGACTCGATGCTGCAGTAGTGTGTCTGGTTCTTTGACCTGAGATGCATCGGCAGTTCACCTTGAGGGTGTTATAGTTTGACTACACCATTACTCGGTCTCCTAGCCATATGGAACCCTGAGGTGTATGTTGGCTATAGCATGTTCATTGTAGGAACTGGATTGCATCAAGATGGGATCTATCTACCTCGGTGGTAGAGGAGTAGCCCTATGATGATCATGAGAATCAAGTCCAGAAATCCCATGGCCATGGCAGAGTGAAATAATAGAAAGAGTTTCTATTTAGATTTTCACATTGGACTCGAATCGAATGATTACATCATATGACAGAGACTAGGGTTTGACGAGTTCACCTTAACCCTAATCTGATCGGGGCTCAAGATAGAAGAACTTAATCACACAGGTAGCTGCACCAAGAGGTTCGCATTCAGCTCTGATGGGTTGCCACCATATACTGCTAGGTGTCACTGGTGGATTTTGGGAGCAATTAGAATGATTTAGATGATCGATCATTCTAGCTGTTCGAATCAGAAGAGTTCTGATCCATCGAAAGGAGTTTCGATGATGTCTATGATAGAGATCATGACATATCCCATTACCATACAGAACTGAACCTAACTGGGTCACACAAACAAGGGTTTGAATCTGGTGATCATCAATTGAACTGATCTAGTTCAATTGATCTGAATGAGATTCAATTAGGTTCAAGGAAATCGTGCTAGCACTCGATTGAACCTAACGTTCTTCTTTTACTATCATAAATAAGTTGTCCTGACTGAGCCAAAGGAGTTTGTGCTCAATCAGAGGCCTTCATATGGTCTGACTGGAGGTTGTCCAAGTCAGAATAGGTTGTCTTATTTGTAAGACATTACCTGCCATTTTTGGTCACCTGCCATTTCTTGTTCTTTGACTTTGGTCAAAAGTCTACCTTTGACTGGTCAAACGTTGACCATTGACCCTTTGACTTTTGACCACATGTCATGCACCTATTGGAGAGCTGGTGGGGGCCTGTCCCCCTGCCAGAACCTGGCAAGGAGAAGGGCGCACGCCAAGGGTGGCGTGAGCCCAAGTAGGAGGCGCCTAGGAGTCCTTGTTGGACAAGGACTCCACCTCCCTTTTGGATTCCAATCAGAGTTCTACTAAGAATCCAGTTTGACTGGTCTTAGGCGCCCTCTAAGGAGGAATCCAGGGGTCTCTATTCCAACCAATCAGATTTAGATCTGATTTCACAAAGGGTTGTGATTGGTTGAGAGGAAGAGGAGTTGGATCACAAGAGGTCTATAAATAAGACCCTGCGCCCAACCCTAATTCTAATGAATTCAATTGAGAAACCCCACGCCCCAAGGCTGCCTCTCCCCTCCTTCTCCATGCCATAGTCTCTTCTCCCCTTGCTCTCCACGTCCAAAAGAGTTTTGGACTTAGGTTGGTGCGATTCAGATCAAGGAAAGGCGATCAAAAGCAAGAAGGCTGCGCTGCTGCAAAAGGACGACTGCAGATCTTCAAAAGAGTTTTGAAGATCCTCCAGATCAGATCCAGATCTGATTTTTGGAGGTGTGATAGAGAAGAAGAGGATCTCCAGATCCAACCCGAGTGGATACCGGTAGAGGCCAGGCGCTTGCGTGGCTAAGATCCAGAACCTTCCGCTGCAATCAGGATCATCTACAGGGTAATAGGATTACCCAAATCAGGTAAATTAAATTTGATTTAATTTATCTTATTTTATTTTATTTATTAAAATAATAAGAATCAGATCTGAAACATATCAAGATCTGATTGAGATCAAGAGAAAATTTTTGAAATATATCTCTTGATCTAATCAGATCTGGACGAACCTGGACCGGGAAATCAGGATTTCCCTTCAACTGGTATCAGAGCCATGGTTCTAAATTGTTTAGATCTGATTTTAATTTTATTTTAATTAGAAAATAAAGTGATTTCAGATGTCACATGAGATGTGATCAGATCTGAAATCAGAAAAATTAAAATTAAATGATTTGGATCTAAGAACATGAAGATATGCATGACTAGTTCTAGAATAGAATAGTTCTATAGAATAGTTTTGCATGTCTTTGATTTAATCTGATTAAATCATATTTTAGATCTTCTTATTTACTATTTTCTGATATTATAAGTGTTATAATAACATCTGATAAACAGCAAATAAAAATTATTTAATTTTAAATATCATATGAGATATGATAGATGCATGACTAGACTAGTTGTAGAATAGTTCTACATAATTGTCTAGATTAGAATTTATTTTGATTAGATCAATTTAAATCTAATTTTTTAGATTATTATGTGATAATTTAGATCTGAAAACATGCATGATTATGATACATGAGATGTATGCAAAATATGCCATGATTAGATCTACTTTATATATGAGATATATGATATAGATCTGATATTGTTTTGTAGTATTGAATGTTCCTGATTAAGGCGTTCCTCTTGGCCGTCCGGTCATAAGAACGAAGAAGGGTTTAAAGGCCCTCTCTTCCCATTCGATGGGGTGTTCTTATGACGTGTAGGGGTGCTGCGTGTTCGTCCTTAATCAGAAACCCAAAACTTACTTTCTGCAAAACCCTAGATCCTGAAACCCTAGGATTTATTGTGCATATTTTGTTTATGAACCCAACTTAATTAAGAATTAAGTTTATGGAATATTAATTAGGTCTAAAATTGAGAATTTCAGATCTAAGACATATTCATAATACTGGGTTCGGGCTTGGGTAGCTCAATTAGGTCTAAGCGGTTGATCAAACCGAATCAAGAGTTGGTTAGATGGGATCAACAATGCTTAAATTGACCAGCCTAATAGGATTAAGTCTGGGTCAAGATCGAGTCACGATCAAGCAAGACCTAATTAGGCTCAGAGGTTAGAGTCTGGATTGTAGGCTAACCCAATTGGTTCTGACTCAACAATTTGGTGTCTAAGGTAAGTTTGGCACAGACGACCGACTGGTTTTTAATTGGAAGCTACTCGACCTGAATGCGTTCTTGTGCGAGTTAACGGCATATTCCTTCCACCGGTCTCACTTACCTGGCCATATCTGTTGACACAGTTCTGATCTGAGGTGGTCAATAATCCGAGCTAACCCATGCCACTAGGTTAGTCATAATTGTTATGACTAAGCCAAGTCTAGTTTAATGAGACCTGAATCAATTCTCCCTAAGAAAAGATTAAGTCCGAGGTCTTCCACCATTGTAGACGTGCGGGCCCTTCCCGGGGTTGATTGTTCTCGGCTGGATACAGTGGCTCAGTTGCACCGGGAAGACGCAACCATGTCTATTAGGCATTGGATGCTATGGGCTGGAGGATGAGTTGGGCTCAATATTCCGGATACGGTGAGAGACCCAATTAGGAACCCAGTCTATGCAAATGGTGGGTCTGACTTAACTAAGGAGTGGATCAATATTCCGGATACGGTGAGATTCATGAATTAGAGACCAAGTTTGGGTGCACCATGATTAGAGAATCATTGAACAAGAGTTGTTCACTCATTGGCTAACCCATCACCAATAACTGTTAGGTGAGGTGATGAGTCAGTTGGTGAGACCGCACCACCCACTAGAAATCATCAATCGCGGAGATTTTCGCATCTCTACAGAGGGAGTGTAGGGATCCGAGAAAATAGTGGGAGCTAATTTGTTTAAAAATAAAATCCCTAAACAAATTGGTCAAGTCAAAATTACAGTATCTAACTAGAATCTTTGACTCTCTACAGGAAAATGTCTGCGTCCAACCCACTGGCACGTATCCTAGACACACATAGACTGACTGGACCCAATTATAAAGATTGGCTCAGGAACTACAAAATTGTTTTGGGTTCAGAGAAGTTAACACATGTTTTGGACCAGGACCCTCCCACCTTACCAGCTCGTCCATCCACTGAACAGAGAGCGTCTCTGGAAAAATGGATTGACGAAGACAATAAGGCCAGATACTACATGTTGGGCTCGATGTCTGATGAGCTCCAGCGCCAACATGAAGATATCGGGACTGCTCGCCAAATGTTGGCTCACCTGCAGGAGATGTTTGGTGAACAGAGTCGCGCAGCCAAATATCAAGTCACAAAATGACTTTTTAAGGCTAAGATGCGTGATGGGCAGTCAGTCCAAGATCACTGTCTGACAATGATCAAGGACATGGAAGAGCTTGAGAAGCTCGGTGTGAAGTTGGACTTGGACTTGCAGAACGATATTATTCTGCAATCCTTGACTGATGCATATGGGCAATTCATCATGAATTACCACATGCATAAACTTCAAAATTCCTTGGCCGAGTTGATGAATATGCTGGTTACCGCTGAGCTTTCTATGAAAGGTTCTAAAGGCTCAGTTCTTGCTATGGAACGGACTTCTTCCAAAAGAAAGTCTTATGGAAAGAAAAAGAAGTCTGTGAAAAAGCAAAAGGTGGAAGGATCAAAGAAGAAGAAGGCAGAACCGAAGAAGAAGGTCGATGGCAAAGGAAAGTGTTTCCATTGCAACAGCGACGGCCATTGGAAGCGGAACTGCCCTACTTACCTGGCCACCCTGAAGAACAAGAAGGAAGGTCCTTCTGGAGGTATGCTCGTTATTGAGTCTAACCTTACGGTTTCTTCTGCATCCAGTTGGGTGCTTGACTCTGGTTCTAGTGCTCATCTGTGCACTTCTATGCAGGGTCTTGAGGATAGCAGGAGGCTGAGGGATGGAGACATGATCCTACGCGTCGGTAATGGAGCAAGAGTTGCTGCAGTAGCCGTGGGAACATACCCTCTGCGATTACCATCTGGTTTAGACTTAGTTTTAAAAGACTGTTATTATGTGCCTGCAGCTAGCAGGAATTTGATTTCTGTTTCATGCTTAGCACAAGAAGGTTATGTGATCACCTTCTTTAAGGACCATTGTAACATTCTTTATGAAAGAAATAAAATTGCAAATGGTTTCCTTGTTAATGGTCTTTATCAGTTGCATATTGATGTACCTGTTTTAACTATCGAGCAAAACGTGAATGCCAAACGACCTAGGGATAGTCCAAACGACAGATATCTATGGCACCTGAGATTAGGTCATATAGCAGAAGATAGGATTAACAAATTGGAGAAAAATGGGCTATTGAGTCCATTGACTTTTGAGTCATATCCAACTTGTGAATCTTGTCTTCAAGGCAAAATGACTAAACTCCCTTTTGTTGGACATGGGGAGAGGGCCACAGATCTCCTTGCCCTAGTACATACTGATGTGTGCGGCCCATTTGATGTGCCGGCTAGAGGCAATTTTGTCTACTTCATTACCTTTACCGATGATCTGTCTAGGTATGGGTATGTGTATCTTATGAGACACAAGTCTGAAGCCTTTGAAAAGTTCAAAGAATTCAGACATGAAGTAGAAAAACAAACTGAAAAACCCATTAAGGTTCTTCGATCAGATCGAGGAGGTGAATACCTTAGCCGGGAATTCCTAGACTATCTTAAGGAAAATGGCATAGTCTCTCAATGGACTCCACCAGGAACACCTCAACTCAACGGGGTTTCAGAACGGAGAAATCGGACTCTATTGGATATGGTTCGATCCATGATGAGCTTCACAGACCTCCCTGATTTTCTTTGGGGACATTCATTATTAACTTCAATCTATTTACTGAATAGGGTTCCCTCTAAAACCGTTCCTACCACACCGTATGAGATATGGCA